>SJJU01012917.1:0-11208 GCA_012932125.1 Conopomorpha cramerella
CACGGGCACACAGGAATCAACAATCACTATCTCTAAAACACGTACGCACTAAACCCTAGCAAGCTGAGTACAGAGATATGACCTCACAATGTCAAAATAAATGAATATCCAGCCCGCTCTCGAACCGCTTGTACAATTGAGTCAGCCCCCGCGGGCAGCAGCGAGGGCACAGAAACAGCTATAATGTTTTAATAAAATATAACACAATATTTGACTACAAGTACTTAATTACTAATTAAGAATTCGATTTTTTATTCACTAAGAATGAAAATAATACACACATCAAAAGTGTCTAGGGATCACGAACATTTTTAGGTCTAAAAAAATCTAATTTATTTAAATAAAATAGGATTCTTCTGGATTGGTCTCCTACCTAATTCCCCATTCCTGTATCAATGACTTATCACCACATTTTGAATAAATTATGATGCAATTGGAGAGGCTTATGTCCAGCAGTGGACGGGTATGGGCTGATGATGATGACTGAATGGTCGCCTTAAATTACGATTTTTTACTCCACCTATGCAGAAGGTACGAATAAAGCTTCATCGAAATCTGAGAAAATCACTGCATGAGCGTATAAGTAAGTGCATTTAGCATGGTCGGAAGGTCTGATAGACGGGAGCTCAGCGAGGGCCGCAGGGCGATGCAGTTAGCCGACCGCCACCGCCGCGCGCCGCCCTCCACTCTAGGGCTGCATTACTTTATCTACACTTGTTATTGTATTATGAATGCAAAAACAATATTATTGATAAGAATATCAGGATGAATAATTTAGTAACAGGATTACAAGTGTAATAGACACATTTTAGTGAAACAGCAAAACGTGGAACCACTGAAAAATATGCAGATTATGTTTGCAACGCGGAATAAGTTGTATTTGGCGTCTTGCGACTATATTGAGATTTATTTTATGCAGCAATATTATCGTATATGCTGATAAAGAAGGAACGGTGTAGAGCGACACCCCTAGATCAGCGGCGATGCCCTGAGGCTGCTAAATATTGCGCGTGGTAGTGCCGCCCGCCGCCACCGCCGCCGCCGCCCTCGCCGCCATCACCGCCGCCGCCCTACCCGATGCTCACCAATAACACGAAAATTATAGCAGACAAAGATTGAGTTCGCAGCGCGCCATTCTCCGGCTAAAAACATGTTTTGTGATAAGAAGTTCCGAGCTCCGCTGAACCCAACTTATTTAATAAGCGCCTGCGATGGAACTCTTAAAACAAATTCCGTGCGCATCATGAA
Organism: Conopomorpha cramerella; assembly: GCA_012932125.1. Classification (NCBI taxonomy): domain Eukaryota; kingdom Metazoa; phylum Arthropoda; class Insecta; order Lepidoptera; family Gracillariidae; genus Conopomorpha; species Conopomorpha cramerella. Next base: position 1,249 of record SJJU01012917.1, read on the forward strand.
CAGAACTTTAAATCTTCATAATTGTTGGTTCTCTTAATGCGAATACATGCAACGCGATAGAAAGTGTCTTGAGGGGTAATATTAGACTCGTGCACATTTATTTGGATTTAATTATTCTGAAACTTTATTAAGCCAGTAAAGAAACATAATACTTATCTATATAAAGAGAAAAGCAGCAGTTGCTTCTGTAGCAGAGTAGCTACAGAAGCAACGGCTGCTTTTAAAGCGTTATTGACATAATAAGTGCCACGCTCGTAATTATTGCGAGTGGCACTTTCTTGAACTGCGGGTGTGATCCCGGTGTACACCGTTCAACGCATGACCCGTTTTTAACTGACTTCAAAAAAGGAGGAAGTTCTCAATTCGTCTGTATTTTTTTTACCTCAGAACTTTCGCCTGGGTAAACCGATTTGGATGTTTTTTTTTTATTTGAAAGCGGGTGCTTCCCGTTTTTGTCTCATATCAATTTGGTTCAGTTCACAGTTCAGTACAATGGCATCCATTAGACAACCACATATATGTCAAATTTTAATGATTGAAGTCGGTTCTTTTTTCTTTAAGTTATTCAGTCATCACCTCCGCCCCAAAGCTTGCGTTTGAGGGTTCGCTTTTATTAATTTATTTGCTTTGTGTGGGTACGATTTTGGAAAATGACGGTCGTCAGAACTCAAAAGCTATAGATTTAACCGTCGTAGGAAAACTCCGGTGTTACTCAAGTGGGTCTCAATAACATAACTGTTAGATGTTTTCAAGGTGGAAGGCCTCTACTGGCTTAATGACTACTTACTGTCACTAAAACTGGCCACTCATCCAATCGATGTTCACGTCCAGTGTTGCTTAACATCACTAATCGCGAACTCAGCGCGGACGAGCCCTTCAGAACGAATAAGTCGTGCAAAAAGTTAGCAGCAAAAAATATACAGTTACAAAAGGTAAAATAAGCTTTAATGTACACTTTGGAAGTCATAAGTAGAATGTTCTCGGTAACATTATCTCTCTTTATCAGACAGTGTAAGAAGATGCTTCGAACACGCATTTCATTACAGAAGTTGTGGTTGTTTCAAAGTTGTAACAGTTGTTGTACAATCTGAGGTACACTGAGGGCTTTTGTATCTTGCTCGGGGAAATTACAGGCCCAACAAACTTATTTGTTGTTATTAAACTTTACCTTAAATACCATTATAGTATTATCATATTGAAGGTCACGGGTGAAGAAGACTAATGATAACGTAACGTATTATGAACCAATTGTATACGTACCTACACGCCGTGGTCATTATTTAAAATTATCTCATCGTTAGGTTGGTGCACGGTATTTTTTCTTACAAAAACGACGCTGTACACACTAGCGCAGCGCGATGCCGTTCTTCATTGGAGAATCCCCTTGCACCGTGAAATGAATATGTTCATCGCATGAATCCACCTGATGTCACTGACCTGGATTATTTATTATTAAACGTCTTGTAGAACATAACGTCATGCTGGTCGGCGGTAGATAGACAAGAAGTAGTTGATATTGGGTATAAATATTTCACATTGACATATATGTCGCAGTATCGTCTTGTAATGTTCATAATAATTTATGGTACGCTTTGTATTTAGAAGAAGTCGATAGACAGATATGTACGTACGTGGCAGCGTCCTGTAGGTACGACGTCTGGGAAATATTTTAATCGTAACTTAGCCTTCGAGTGGAAATTTATGACATCCTGTTACTTTGTTATAAAATCCATTACAATCTCGTACAAGTTTCTAAGAAGGCGCAACTCATTGGAACTTTGTAGCAACATTGACACATTGAGTTACACTTACTGCGTATTCTCATGCGCTTGTGAGCGTATGTGTGGCGGGGCGCCGCGGGGCTCCGCGGACACTGGCCAGGGACCAGGCGCGGCCTACACCGGGCACAGGTAAATGAGGAAAATTCTGATTTATTATTATTTTATAATCGTGTTAATGGAATATTTCAAGAAGATATCGTAAATTATTCGCTATGAATTAGGTTACAATAATAAACGTGTTTCCTTAATGCAATTTTTATTAATATTACTTACTTCTCATGAGTGATATCTTTTTCATTGTAGTTACATAATTATACGCGGGTTTTTTTAACCTTACTATCATCAGATCACTTAAATTCATTTTCCACTAATTATATTATACGTATATCTATAAGTAAATGCACGTATGTAGGTGCTAGATGTTGAAGATAGCTGTGTACTCAAGCTGAGTACATTTAGGTTATTTTGTACACTCAAATTGGACATTGCTCCTCGTCAGCTCGGGGCAGCACGGTCCCAGGGTCTTCAAAACACGCAGAAAACTTTTCCCTTACCAAACAAGAAAGAAACATCTAACATCCCAAATCCGATTGCATTTGAAGATGAAATATTAGGTCCGCCGCGAACCCAATTTGTTGAAGGGTAACAAAGGAAAGGTCGACGCCGGCTCGGGGTCTCCGGGACCTTCGCGATCACGGAAATATCCGGTTGAAGGCATATCATGAAGAAATTGTTTAAAATAATTCAAGTTGAATGTAACATACCAGTCCGTTTGAATATGGTTTTTCTACGATATTTGAATTGAATGACCTTTAAATAAGCAAAAGGCTTGATGGGATTAGCATTACCGAAATAACCAAAATTACACATAATAAGATAAAAAATAAAATAAAAACATTAGACAAGAAATAGCAGATAATTTTCTTAAAAGCCACATGTGTCCTTTTCGTTGAGCATGTGGCGTGGTGCCTTGGAAATCGGCCTGATGACTTAGCGCAACTTAGACCGCGGTGGCCAAGAATATTGACCACCGCTCCACACCTACACCGATGCACATACATCTTGCAAAAATTAAATTGATAATAAAAAATCGTTCAAATATAAAAAAATATCGTCGACGTCCAACAAGTCGGATCCACTTCAAAGCAACTGCGGTTTTACGAAGCCTAGCAACATAACGATACACTAATCAACCATCCCGGCTTTTTTCAAAATTAGTCAATGGCGGTGCACGAACACCCAATCATGTCCCTGCATGTCATGTAGCCGGTATTCCCGAGCCACAGTGAGCTTCAACTTATAAAGCCCTTTTATTGCAGTCAATGTCGCCTCTCTCTCGTCTACGTCGCGTAGTCATTGCTACGACTTAGTCCGTAGTATAGGTATTTAATTTTTCGTGTTTATTTATTTACACACAAAACCAACATTGCATACATAACAGGTTAGCCTAATGCGTAATGCTGTTGAACAAATCTAAAATAAAAATGAAAAAATACCTACGCCATAGTATATATGGAGGATATAGTATCATTTTTTAATTTTATAGTATTTTTTTTTACACTTTTAACTTACTTAGCTAAAATTATGAGCTCTAAAGCGTCATACAGTGTGATTGTCATTGAATAACTAGGGAATTTAATATTATTATTGTCTGGTTTAAGGCTACAAAAGAAATAATTAGGGTTTTCCTTCACATGATACCTAATTTAAAATTTACTTACCGAGAAGAGCCTGTGAAAAACTAGATGAGAAAAAAAAAAACAAATCATTATTGATTGCAATATTATTTCAGCAGAGTTTTGACTAATCAGATTTTAACTTTACAGAGGGCAGTAATTAATAATTATCTCTTCAATAGCAAAATCCTGACCCACTCTAATTATAATCATACAATTAAAAAAGCAATTTGAAACTGCGACAAGTCAAATGCAAATGTCCCAAAGTCCAAACAAAGAACTTTGTTATTTTTTATTTGCATAACTAATTAAATGATTTCTCGTTGAAAGTAGCAGCCGGAGACGGCGGCGGCGGCGGCGCGATGTTGCCGGAGGGTTGTGGGGGGGAGCGGCGCGACGCTGCTACGCTATACCGCCAACATCTTCCCAAAGTTTTTAATTGTTTCAGACCGAAACAGTGACCGAGAAATCGCCTACTACTTTTGAACTTAACTCGATAATTAAGAATAACCCTTACGGATAAATTTCACGTACTGTATTATACGTCAGTATAAACTACGACAAAGCCTTTAAAACTATGAATTATCAAAAACTTCAAGTTCAATTTGGCAAATTGGATTGAAAAAGTATTGTGTTATGTTTGTACCAGTGGCGGTTCTCATAAGAGATAATATAACTACACACATCACAATTGTCTAGGGATCAACTACATTTTAGAAGATTTCATTCAAGAATATATTTTAGAAAAACTGAATTTATTTATAGTTTATTAAAAATGTGGTGATAAGTCATTGATACAGGCATGGGGAATTAGGTAGGAGACCAATTCAGAAGATTAGATTTGAAAATAAATTAAATTTTTTAGAGCTAAAAATGTTCTTGATCCCTAGACACTTTTGATGCGTGTATGATGTCTCTTTTATTAAGAATAGGAATAGTACTCGCAGCACATGACGGCACTCTCTGACGACAGTGTGAGAGCGTGGACGGTCGTTCCTCCCAGCAGCTCGCGTTCGGATGGCATCATTCGACACGTGACGGATGTGCTGCACTCGTATCAAATGGCAAAACTAGTGGACGCATTCTCCCGCCACGGCCACTCACTTCTTCTTCTGATCGAATGTCGGAATGCTGTAACAGGTTGTTCAAGCTAACACGGTATACCAGTGGCGTATAGGCAAAAAGACACTGCCTACCTTAGTATTTTGGTTACCTGACCTAATAATAGAGTTGTTGCTGGATCCTTTATTGTTGTACTCACGACATAGGCTATCGAAGGTCCTCTGTGTTTTGTATTGTAACCTGTGTTTCGTAAAGACAAGTTATCTATACATAGGTGTCAATCCTTGGGCATTACTGCCTACCCTGTCGTAAAAGCCAGTGCACGCCAGTTATTGATGGTAAGAAATTGTCCTTTTACTCGGGATCAAGTCTAAAGACTTGAAATATTACGGTCTAGGCGGTTCATTTATGTATCTGGTTCTTCTGGCCAGTAAAAGAAATTAATTCGAACCGGGGACGTTTACTTTTATTTTTAAAGTCATAAATGACGTTCATCAGGCTTTGTGTTATGCTACTGTATATCTGTATGTTATAGCACTTATAACGATGAAATAAAGAAATTTTGTCTGCTTATGTCCAGCAGTGGACAAATATGGGCTGATGATGAAAGAAATTTTGACTTTAGACTTTTCTGGTATTATACGCAGAGTTTTTGGCGATTTTACAACAAGAATACAAAGCTACACGATAAACTTCAGGATCCCCTTCGTAGAAATATAATCGGGGTATATCACATTTCATATTAATCATTCCATAGCTACATACAATGCAAAACAGTTGCAGGGCCAATCAGCACATTTGCGGTTTCTGCTCCCGGCCACTGACTGTCGCAGTTGTTCCCTCGTGTAAGGGTAGTCCAGCTCATCGCTCACCGATACTCGACACTGCTCCTAATAAAATAAATCGTGGAACGAACTTGAAAGGGTGCGCTGAGGTTCGCGGCGGCGGCGGCGCGGTTGCGGGGGAGAGGGGATAGTCACTGTATTATTAATCTCTAATTGCCTTTGCACTGTAGCTACTCGTACATGCAGCCGCCGGACATTTCAACAAAATGTTGTTAAAATGATTGGCAATTAAAAATAGAGGTCCCCTCTCCATTTGCAATGTTCGGCAGAAATTTGTGTAGAATTTATTTATAATTAAAAGCAACTCTGCAAATAAGGTTCTCTGGGACACGCACGTATATATATCTTAATAAGTTAAGGACGCACAAAAATATTAAAGAATGTTTTGTATGTTGTAATTAATAAGTAATGCAAGTTTTCTTTTTATTTTGTCTTATAGGTTTTCCCATACTTACATACGCAAATGTGCCACCCTGTACATAAAATGAGATGGCACCTGGCCTGGTAGTTCAAAACAACATTTATGAAACGTACTATAGAGTTTTCACGAATCAAATGCAGGTCCAAGTGTTGAGGTTGCCAAGTCTGAATGGCGCCTTATCGCGGGAATACGAGCTAAGCTCTTATCATGTTTTTGCAGTTGTATTTACAAGGGGAAGCTGTGCTTCGAGAACTCTTTATTAAAGTATATGTTTAAAATAGTCACCGGATTACACTACGACACTGAGCATTGCAAGACTCTCCTTTATGTTATTTTTTATAATTAAAAGATTTATGTAAAATATTGAATCAATTCTAAATGTCATAAAAAAGGTACATTTCAAGGGGTGGCTGAATAAGTGCCTATATTTTTTAATTAAACAATACAGCGAGGTGAGGGCGGGGGCGGAGCGGAGGGCGGAGTGGAGGGCGCGCAGCGACTATGAAGACGTATAACATTTACGAGTTTACTTTGCAATCAGCTTCATATTATAGCCTATCCCTTGGGAATATTTCATAAGCAGTATACGAAGAGCTATGCCTTCTATGACTTGATAGATTACAAAAAAAGGATTTTACAAACGTTTTCAGTAAGTACTCAATATTAATATAAAAATATGTCCACGGTATTTCAGTAGGTATTAATTTCTATGAGCAAGCTGAACAATTGTGAAATGTATAGACTGTGTATTCTAATCATTTTTTCTAATATATCTATATATCTATAATAAGATATAATATAATCTAATAAGATAATAAATAGTCTGTTAACCAAGATCTACTGAACCACACAGACATAAAAAGGATCAGCTTTTTCTGAAGGACAGAATTGAAAAAATGATATCAGTAAATTTATCCTAAGTTATTTAATGATAACATCAATTCACTTCCAAATAATAAGAATAAGAAGAAGACGCAGTAAAGGGAGAAAATACACTTTTAAATATTTACTTTACTATTTATGAACTTCTTCTTCTACTGTGTAGTATTTGCAGAAAACAGATATAACGGTATGAAGTAATTGGACAACTACTAATTTACAAGTAAAAAGGACTTCTGAGAAACATTCAGTGCCATTTTTAAATTCAAACTTTCGGCTAAGTAGATGCCTATGAATTTTAATTAATTTTAATACGTAGGCATTTACTTAACTGAGCTGAAAAAATACAGGCCGGCGATGGGTAGCTTGCCGTCTTGGTCGTGTGACTTGAGGAGGATATCGGCGGGTGTTTTAAGGTAATTGATAAATATCTCAGCAATTGCCTCTGATTACTCCGCTTTAGGATTAAAAGGCGTGAGGGAATTGTGCTTAAGGTTACGGCTTAATGTTTAATCAGATAGAAGCGAAAAGCTTATTTAATTTTATTCAAACTCCAGTAGTAGTTGCACCGTCGGTCGTCGTGCCTTCGCAGTAAGTGCGGATTTATCGTTCTCGTAAACTTTTACAGCCTGATTAATTCTGCGAGGAGTCTTATCAGACACAAATTAGTGCGTCCTAGGATCCTCTATACAAGCCCTCTACACTTGAAGTTGTTGGATAATGGTGCGGCGTGGCACGCGAGGTCAGGGCTCGCTGGCTGGGCAGCTCCGCGCCCGCCCGCGCTCTACTAGCGTGGAGCACTTTATAGCCGATGAAATGAGACGGCGCTGTAACGCGCACTTTAAATACATTCGCCTGAGGCTACTCCGCAGGTCGGCACTGGGTGTTCTCCAGATCATCACTCATTCAATTACGAGCTCTGAATCATTGTAGTTCACACTGAATAAGGAAATCTAGTCGTTTTACTGAAATAACTTAAAAAGTAAGTGTATTCGTTTTGTTTTGTATAGAAAAGCCACAATAAAGCCAGTTTTTATAAAAAATAGATTGCGTACAAGTAAGATGGTACCTTATTCTTTTTTAAATAACGGTTGTTGAAGATTCAAAACGAAGTTTTGCATATAAATGGAGAAGGCATTTCTAAATTCCTCCGAAAACCACAATTTTACATCGCCATAAAACCTATTTCCTGAATTGTTCCCTCTTCACTAATCGAATTTTTACATGGCTGCCTCGTAGTCCGCGCGCTGAACGACGGGGAAGATACTTTGACGTTTTGTTTTGTATCCTATCGCCGGTGTAAGTAACTCCACGTAGTTTCAGCCTCCGCTCTAAAGGGCTGTGCATAATGAAGCATGGGTAATCGAATCAGGTCGCCCAGCCAACGGCCGTGTGCTCTTAGAAAATACATTATTATTAATCCAAAGCTTCAGAGCCTAGGTTAGAACCCCATTGCGTTATTATGAAACATTAACTCTCTAACTAATAATTAAAGTTGTGTGTAAGTTATACACTGTTCTCTGAGATTTATACACGTTAAAGAAATGGTGGAAAAGGTCTAAGTAAATTACACATTGAATAAATAAATACCGAGTAACTCTTTTGTAAGCTTTTTCATTATTGTGGCGAATTTAGTCTTTTAAAAAAAATATTTTGGGTTCTTTACTCGCGTCGTTCTAAGAACGCCAAAATTCACAATTCCTTGTGTCTTCTAAGTAGGATCCATTTTTTTGTATTTGCAACTTAAATAATAATATATAAACTCTATAAACAACATCGTAAGAGGCGACCGAGGGAGCTCTCCAGAGAACGGGCAGCAGCGCTGTCTGTGAGTTAAACCACAACACCACTGCGATCGCCAACCCACCTGCCAAGCGTGGCGATTACTGGCATTTCACCCCAAATGACGGATCTCATTGAGGGAGGCCCTCGTCCAGCAGTGGACGTTATGTGGCTGATGATGATAAACAACATTACTACGTCTAAGTAAAACACCTTGAACACCACATAGGTGCCAAATGGTGCGCGGCTCCTATAAAAGCAATGGAGCAACCAAGATAGTCGAATTTGGTGAATGAATGAATAATCAACTCACACCTTTTAACCCCAAAGTGGGTAGGCGGAGACACTTGCAAATGCCCACGGCCCACCAAGCGTGTTAAACACAATGTGTGGGGGTACGCATATCGCCGCAATTATGGCAAACTTCTGCCTTTGAAATGAACAAGTGTTTTATTCTACTTGAATTGCTTGGATAACAATTTATCAATATTATACACAAACGGAACCTTCTTCGGTTGTCGTTCATACCTTTTGAATAAAAAATACTGCGAGATGGACAAGTGGTCAGGGGCTTCCATGATGACGGTCGTGGGTTCGCTGCCAGCCTCCTTCGTACCTAATGCTTTAGTAATGAGCTCAGGTCTTGTTGTGTGCGTCTGTGGTCTTGATGTTTTATAAAAATAAATTTAAAAAAATAAATACACTTCACGCCATTTTTTTTTATCATTATGAACGAGCGTTTGACCACCATCCTGCCTGATGTTAAGCAGCGATGTGGTCTACGATGGAGCACACTTGTTCAGTAGGTACCTTAATTAATTTAATCCCAAAGCGCTGAGGCACTTGCAAAGCAAATGCCCACGTATTTGACCCAACGTGACAGGGAGTGAGCTCATCGTTGTTATAGGGTTCACATACCTTGTGGTGTGCGGGTTTCATCACGATGTTGTTCTTCACCGTACGAGCTTTGCGTTGCGTACATAAGCTCTGAAATAGAGTTCCATTGGTACACGTCCAGTAGTCGGACTCGAACCCGCGACCACCCAGTGGCAAGTCAAGTATCTGACCAACTGGACCACAGACGCTTTTTATCTTTAAGTGTATTTTAAAAGTATTCGTGTAAGTTTACCAGTCTCTGGTATTCAAGGTACCAAGTATTTAGAATCATGTGGCCGCGTGTAAAATATACAAGCAGTGCATATACTTCACGCTTATCTCCCTGTGTGAAATATCCCGGGTCCGATATTATGGATAGGTGTTCAATGAAAAAGAAATATTGCCGTAGTAACTGACTAAAAGTCTAGACTTTATTCATATGAGACAAGACACGTGTCAGGGCGGCGCAGCTCCGCGGCTAAATCGGGGTGACCTCAAGCCCGCTGACCTGTTTCGCTCGTATAGTTAGCATCTCCACTGAATTATTTATCGAAGATGTATCACGGAACGTCCGTTGCTGAGTCAATTTTGTCCGTTTGTTTGTGGGCTTTCTCTAATTTTATTTTTAATGACTATCT
>SJJU01012919.1:0-10399 GCA_012932125.1 Conopomorpha cramerella
ACATCGGCGCGGCGCCTAGGTAAGCACAACAGGTTGATAGGAAAACAATGAACTTTAATCAAGTACCTAGTGATAACTAAAATTACGTGCATGAAATCCCGCGGTGTTCACTAGTGTAGAAATAATAAAACAAAGTTTAAATGTTAGCATTTTATGATTCAGTTTTACAATTTGAGTAGGCTGTGCCAATATCTCGGCCTTTTGCAATCCAATTCCAAATAAGCACAAGACAGTTGTGGTAGGTAGGTAGGTACGCACAGGATCTATTGGTAGCTGTCTTAGGATTATCTAACGTGCGGGAACATCTTTTCCGAGGGTCCAAGCTATTTTTTCAATTTGTATAGTGCGCCCGCCGACCTTAGATTTCTCGATTGCCATAGACTGCCCGCAAACTCTGTAACTAAAGAAGACAGGAGAAACATTCATAAAACTATCATCATTAATAGTTACTATTATTTGTTATAGTCCCTACCTAATTGGTGTAGAAAAGGTCATTGACATTCGCAGCTAAGGAATCTATATCGGTCCTGTAGATCCGGGCACACGTACCAAAAACAACTATAACTATAAGTTATAGGCTTGCTATCCTAACCTAAAGTTTAGAATAAAATGAGACAACGATATAAAAAACATACAGGAGTGAAAGAGTAAGAGACAATATCTTCTGTCCCTTTCTACGTATCAGGGTAACTCTGGATGCAAATTGCCAAGTTAGTAGTAAAAGTGTCAGTTTGGATCCAGAAGTACATAATTTTCCATACATTTTGGTGGAAGAGACAGACTGAGGGTGGTTTACATACACGCGGATTACAAGTCTAGTTATGTTTGGTCTGAGCCCGGATAACAAGGCTACGTTGGACAGGGGTCCAAGTAGGGACTTCTTGTTGTAAGAGGCGACTAAACTAGAGAGTTCGGTTTGAAGGTTGCGCGGGCAGTGGCCTGAATAACCCTGATAATAACAGTGGCGTGCACTGGCTTTTACGACAAGGTAGGCAGTAATCCCCAAGGATTGACATCTATGTAAAGGTAACATGTCTTTACGAAATATATGTACCTACCTATCTACTCACTCACAAAACACAGGACCTTCGTCAGCCTATGTCGTGAGTACAACAAAAAAGATCTAGCAATAACTCTATTATTAGGTCGGGTAGCCAAAATACTAAGGTAGGCAGTGTCTTTTTGCCTATATGGTGTGCACGCCACTGGATAATAACAATCCCTTTGTTATCACTCAGTATGCTGTAAGTGCTGAGCACCAAAGAGCGGAGCGGTTTCCCGAAGCAAAGGCCTATGGGGGCTGCAGGACACAGTGCTAGGAAGGCGCTTCTTTGGGCTGTTATCGTAGCCTACTTTTGTTACCTTAGGACAAGGTTTTACATTATATCTGATTTCCAACAACAACAAAAAAAAATCAGTTCATAAGGATGTAATCAATCCACGATTGTCGTTTGATGGCGCGCAGCCTTATGAAAAACCTAGAGTCGCCCGATCCGTATCGCCGATGGTCTCTCCATAACAGACTTCCTCTTAGAAAAAAAAGGTACCTACATCATTAATTACTAATAATTCGCGAGTTATTGCTCATCAACTTACTTGTAATCCGCGCTGGCTAGCATGTTAAGCAGCTGTATACCCTCAACGTCGATCTCCACAGTGTTACCATCGTTGTACATTCGGAGATCAGACTGCTGCAGTTTCTCTAGGTCTTCTGGCAGCAAGCCCTGCAATTTTTCTGGCCAATCAACCATTTTTATCTCTACATGTGAGTTTTGAAACCCCAAAAACTAGTGGAATTATTTCGATAATTCTTCCAGCAATCTAATGCTATATCATGCCTAAGTAACATAGGCTACCTGTATTACTACCACGAATTTTCTACTGAAAATTAATAGTCGGTGGGTAACACTACTAGTTTAATAAACCGAATTAGTAAATAGTACGTTATTCTAAAAGCTAATGATCTGTATGTAATAACAATACCTACAAAATGCTTCTGAGATAATCAGGTGACTATGATACATGGTATTCTTGGAGATTTATTTTCTTTACTAATATTATAAACGTGAAAGTTTGTATGTGTGGATGGATGTTTGTTACTCTTTCACGCAGAAAGTACTGGACGGATTTTGATGAAACTTGGCAATATTAAAGTACATAATTATAGGCTATAAGGTATTTTGGTAAAACAACGTTTGCCGGGACAGCTAGTTTTAAATATGAATGTGGTGTACCTATTCTAGCTAACTTTATCGTATCGGAAGTTTTGTAGGACAATGGCTCAGTAATAATAATGTAATATTCTTCCGGCACAAAACCTAAGCCTGCCGAGATTACGCTTTAAGCTTTTGGGATATTCGGTAATGAACTGAAAGTACGTAATATTAAGCTTACTAGTGTAAGTGTGTAGGGTAACCAACCTTTATTTTCCATGTCGTGGGATTTGTTGATTCAATTTTGCTCAGAAGAACGTAATGCATTGTGGCGATCTCCAGAATGATTTTCGCAATGATTGAAATCAATGAATATAAAGTACTGGTTTGCGTGTGAACAGCGGACGCGTTTTATCAATTGAGGGCGCGCTGGTGTTGGGATGTGGTTTCTAACCTTGGTAAGTAGACCATTGAGACTGTATTGATAACTACTGGGGATATACTTACTTTATAAAACTATCTAGGTACATAGTAGTACTATATACTTATCTAGGTATCTACCTAGATTGCATCTGCAATTACTGATGTCAAGTGCAAGTAAAAAACTATGGCCATCTCGTTTTATAGTATTTTCATATCGTCGCAAATATTACTTTAAGTGAGTACTTATAATAATGTTATGTTTATCGATATTTGGGGCTGCTATGAAATATAATAATTGGACAATCACGAAATATCTCTATTGATTAAATACTGTCTAATATACAGTTAGCTCCTACATAAGTAGGAATAGTTATTTATCCAATCAATATAGTGAGGAAGGTGTAGCTCAGCTATTATCTAAATATATAAAAGGAAAAGCAGACTGACTGACTGACATATCAACGTACAGCCCTAACGGCTTAACTCTTGAAATTTGGAACAGACATAGCTTAGGTACCGTAGGGGTGCACTAAGAAATGAATTCCAGACATTCCCACGGGAACGGGAAACAACGGGAAAATACTTTTGTATGAAAAATCTAAACCACTCAAGTTAGACGCTTGGAATTTGGGATGCAGGTACCTACTACTAAACTTCGCGAATGAAATCGCGGGGCGTCCACTAGGTAGTCTTTTCATTTAAATGTATTCAGGGAATACTGTATTGAAATAACCAATTTTGATCTGAAAGTAAGTAATGTACCTACCTACCAAAAGTCGAGTAGAGCAATCCACGGTCATATTCACAGTTCGATACGAGTCTCAATTCGGCAAAACAGTCCCCCCTATCCACACAATACGCCCTAACTTCATTCAACATACTTAACAACGACCGTAGTAGGTTGCCATCTTATAGAGCGAGTAATAAAATTGCGAGGGTTATAAAATAAAGTCTGCCATTCGTCCGAATGTCATAAACTCGGTCCGGGAACCCTCATTTTTATCCCCACACGAAGTTTTACGACTGTACATTACACAGGCCGCCATAAAAATAAAGCAATAAGAATTCCGGTGCGTCTTGCATAATGCGTCGCCTATGGTGTGTCCTACACGGGGCTATAAATTTTTGCGTCACGCGAAATTGGAATGGAAAATTGTTCGCCCAAAATTATGTATTTACGACACCACTTTGTTGTGTATGCACTTACTGTTTATGGCACACAGTTATACGTATTACTCTCCCCCAGCGATGCTATAGAGAAAAACATTTGTATACCTACGATAGCTGCATTATTTCCTTAACCCTTAACTTGATTTTGTGAACAATAATGCACATTACGTTTAGAAAAAAAATTTTGGCCCTTACAGCCATCAGATCGTCAATTTTATTATCTGAGCAGAATTTTTGTACGTTAAACTAAACATAAAAAAATAAAACTATTATCGTCTCATTCGAAAATTGTCAGTGGCGATCAAAATGGCGAACCGGACGAGCGCGCCTGCGCACCTCAAGGCAATTATCCAATTTCATTACATTTATTTTGCAATATTTCATAAAAAAAAATATATCATTTACTTCATTCCAATGATAATCTATCTATTTATGTAAATATTTTGTTCGAATAAGTTGATTTATGTAAAGAAATCTTTGTGTTTTGTTTAGTGTGCATTTAAGTTCACACCGCCAGCTGCACTAGAATTAACATATTATTTTCTTTGTGCATTTAAGTTCACACGGCCAACTTATGTATGTTTTAAAATAGTAATATTTTGTATCTTTAAATGCACACTGCCCGCTTCAGTATCACTAACAACAATTAATACTTTCACATAAATTCTGGTGTGCAATTGGCCCTTCTAAGCTTCTGGCACTCCTAGCTATTAATATACCTGTTTCAGATGACAAGATAACGAAAAATACTAGCTTTAGTACCAAAATTTGGAGCTAAGTCTGATATTTCATCTGAAGAATCGTCAGAAGACGAATTTCAGATGTTTAGACCGAATACACTTCGACACTTCTCCTGTTCGATCACTTGCCTCATCACTCGAAAACATTAACCTTTCGGACAGCGATGACTGTGAATACCGAGAAATATACGCTATAGCAGCTAAACCCAAAGATCTGGCACCTTTACCTAACTTGCGAGCAATAGAAATTGCCTACGGATAAAGAGCTAAAGAAGAAGGGAAGGCTTTTATTTATTAGCCGTATAATTTAGCCGTGGTAAAATGGTATGACAATAAATTGGTTCTAGTGGCAACTTCTTATATGGATGCTTATCCTGTACAGAACATACAGCGATATAAAAAAGAAGAGAAGAAGAAAGGTCCAGTCCCATGTCCGAAATTTATAAAGGAATATAATACCTACATGGGTGGCGTCGATCTAGCGGATATGTTAATTGTTTTATACCGCACCGAATTAAAAGGTCATCGCTGGTATTTGGCACTTTTCTCACAGATCTTAGATATATGCGTAATTAATGCCTGGCTGCTTTATCGTCGCGAGAACAATGGTAAGAAAAAGTTACTATGGCTCAAACAATTTCGTGGAGTATTATTTAGACAACTGTGTTGTTACCAAGGAAGTTCTTCTGAATTGAAAGCTGATGCTCTTACTAAATCTATACCGAAAGTAAAGAAGCCCGTGGCAGAGAGACCTGATGACGCTACTCGTTACGATTTGGTGGGACATATTCCAACTTTTGCTGCAAAAAGGCCGGTGTAAGAACTGTACTAAAAATCAAACCAAGTTTTACTGTCAGAAATGTAAAACAAGGTTGTGTCTGGTTGAAGGTCGTAATTGTTTTTAAGATTTTCACACAAAATAGTAAGTAGGTAAATTTAAACTGTAATGTTTATATCGATTTCGACTGACTGTTAATTTTAGAATAAGCTTTGAAGTTATATGTTACGGATACTCGATTTTCTTAGATTTAAATAGCTTGATTTATAAGGTCAAACCTTATATTGTTACTATTTGTAGTTCCTAAACGATCTCATGACATTATAATTATTATTTTTATTTGATAAAGGTACAAAACTCTTATTATGTTTTTATTTTTTTTAGAATTGGAATTTGTTAATTTTTATTCATTGTGCAATGTAAACATGGCGGTGTGCATGTAAATACACATACTTTTTTAATACTCTTTTCCTCATGACCAGGCGATGTGTACTTAAAGACACATAATATATCCTGAAAACTGAAAAGCCTATATTTTTTATTTTATTTTTCCTGGGGTCTATATGCACCTAATAATAGTACTAAAGTAGCAGAAATACTTTTTTCAGAAATAAAATTGTCTGCCAAGTATAGGGTTAACATTTATCGATAAGCGACTTTTTTTTATTGATTATTGATTTTTAATAACTTGTTCATGAAGACTTAGGAATGAACTTTTATTTTAAATTTTCACCTCCGAAGAGGTGAGAACGTTCCGAAGAGGGTGATCTGCAGGGCCCTATGTACCCCTGGGTATGCTAGGACCTAAGTAAGTATACAATGTAGGTATTACTTAAGTGATAGTAAATAAAACCATAAAGAAGATGTGGCCTCAAACTTAAACCTGTCTAGGCTTTTATTTTCAAGATGACCTAATATTGAATGCTGGATAATTTTTAAAATTGATGTAGTGAGGTTGTCTTGGACTGTTATCGTTGGAAGATCGTAGAACCTGCAACATTGTTCTAGGCAACATCACACGGCGGTTAGGCGAGTTTTGCTGCAGCCCCTGTTGATGCTTTTGTACCTGGCATTTACCGCAGCCTCCTGAGAAACAAGTTCGGACGTTACTAAATAGATATAATTACAACAAGGCGAGAGTATGCTATGTTATTATATATATACCTAACATCAACAAATAATAGCATACATAGCATACTCTCGCACTTTAACCATTAATCAAACAAGGTTAGATGTTTTTTGATGGATTTTGGACTCTATTGACATATATGTGTATGTATTCAAAGTATATGTTGGTCAAGTGGCAATATATTAGCCTTTGTTTGATTAAGGGTTAATATCAAAGCTGGAAAGATAGAGTATGGTAGGAACCTATTTGGTAGAGGCCCGTATTTCGCAAAGCTTTCTTTTATCTAACGTGATAAGTCGGCGATGGGTCGCGGTAATTAGTCGATATTATTTAGGACAAAGTTTCAATAATCTCAGCCAATGAGGGTAGGTACGAGTACCAACTAACAAGAGGAGGGGTCGGCACCTCGGTCTGTAGTTGTGAGACGAGGAGCGAGCTCTTAGAAGTATTGGACTGCGGTACCACACGAAGTCAGTACCTAAGTATAGTTTAGTTATATATGTGTAGTTATGTATGTAGGGACTTACCATTTTGAAGTTTTTCTTTGATGGTAATTGTTTGTTAGTGGTTATGGTTTATTAGTAATAAGTACCTACCTATATATAAGACAAAATACATTATAAATACTCAATACTCAATCTCATAGTTATGAGTGATTCATCATCATTGACTCCTTAACCCGGCCCAAAGCCTTGTACTTTGGGAGGTTCTTCTGTTTATGATGTGTACAAGAGATAAGAAAGGATTTTTGAAAATTTATCCCCTAAGGTAAGTATAAGTGGGGTAGAAGTTAATATGAGAAAAACCGTAATTTCGGAGTAGATGGTTCTAAACCTTGGTGGTAGTATTTTTATATAAAATAAATACTGAAGCTGCGCTAATGAAATCACAAACAACTAGTATGTCAATAAATAATTAGAAGACGACAATGTATGCGGAAAACAAAAACACAGAATCCCTTAATACTTACCATAAGCCGAAGTTAGAAGTGAAACAAATAGAAAAACAGCAATCTTAATTAAAGAGCACACGTCCATGACCACTTTTACTTGCGTTTGGAATGAAAGTCACGTGAACTCAGTTTATTTTTTGTTACGTTATGGTCGACGGTTATGTGTTGGTTTCTTGATTTATAGAATTAGCTAGAATTACCTAAACTTTGTTATGCACACATAACTTCAAAGTGAAAACAGTCAATATTAAATGCACGTACAGTTCTGCTTCTAGTAGTTTTCTCACTAATTTAGTAGTTAACCTTCGTATTCATAAATTTAGAACAACTTTAGTGCACTATTAGTAAAGGTCTCATAACCTGGCCAAATGTACGCTAATAAGGACAAACCAATTTTAAGTTGATATACGACAACTAAGTAGTTAGTCAACGTTTTAACTTTTTATGAATACGACGGTAAGTGTCTAGAGAAGGATAGAAGCATGTTTTCAAGTATATTTTAAGGGCTAATCAGCTTATTTAGCGATACGGATCTATGTTAGATTCCATGTACGTCAGAAGAAAGAAGAGCCGAGTACACAAAAAGCTAGAGGAGTTTGCGCGGGAAGCGATGAGATGCAAATTACTTCTTTATTTCTCATTTTCAAAATTAATTTTTCGCTGTAATTATTGTGTTAATGTGGTGGAATTAGTGTAATAATTTGCTGGTGAGTAAAAATAATGTAGTGAGAGTGAGAAGTAAAGGAGAGGACTCCTATTTGATCATTTTGTTATTCCCGTGTAATGCTCCACGCAGCATTGAAATTTGTTTTAATGAGATTTTGATACGACTTTGACGATTCTATCGATAGACTGTGACAATGACACGAACACCCGAGTCCACATGAACAGAAAGAAAAATAAAAGCTATCTATTTGAGAGTAAGTACAATAATCATGTAACAACAGTTAGTTAGGCATATAACTATAGTTTCTAGCTTTAACCGACGAGTTGTAGGTAAGGTCGCCTAAGAAAATGGTTGTAGGACATGGCCCTAATGTTGTATTTATTTCGAATGTATTTAGATAAGGAGTTAAAGATTTTCGTTGTCATACTGGAAAATCTTTAAATAAATTCCGTTTTACTTTGCACTCAAGAAGTGTCATGAAAACCGAGATTCCTATCTACCCTATGTAGGTAGATATACATTCCTCTCTTGATTCTTAGCACACGTTCATAAAGAAAACTAAACAGATGTGTCGTTGATATGGTTGACCATAAAATAGAAAAACCATAACTAATAGTAGTATTATTAGTATAGCGACGCGAAATATTTCCCTTCCCAGGGGGTTGTGGGACCCTTTGGCAATATTTTTTCCTTGAGACTTTTACGATTTGTTTTCTCTGCACACATTGTCAGAAACTATATTATGTATATGTCATTCCTAAACATTCCTCTGATCATATTTTGGTACATACTACAATCATTTTACGAATCGAGTTCTGACAATTTGTATTTCTCTATGTGAATACTTTTGAGATCATATAGGTTTTTAACCTATTGGTTTTAACTAATTTTCTAGAGCTTACCTATGTAACGCTGTGACAGGATTAAGTAAAATATCATGAGAAACTCCGAATACAATATCAGGCCTGCGAAATGAAACCTTAGAAAAGAGATGCAGTAGGTTTTAGTTCGAGTGGGTTATTTACAATTTTGGAAATTCATGTCCAAATTCAGATTACACCCCTCATTCGGATACTTCATCAGTTCCGTCGAAATGTTTTTAATAGGTGAACACATATATACGACGGATACACTGAAAGTTTTTAGAACTGGCCACTTGTTAAAATACATTAAAAAAAAATTGGAAATGAATTTGCCAATACTATAAATATTGTTTTCATTAATTTGCTATTTTATTTACGTTTAGGCTGCAAATTGAAAATTGTCTGTGTGACGTCGGCATGAATTCTTCTTATTCTTCTTTTCGAGTCGAATTGAACGAGATAAACTTTTCGTGCGATGTTTTATAACTTTTGATGTGAACTTAAGTCAACAAGAAAGTTATGACAGACTAGGTACTCTTGGCCTTTCACGGCGAAGCCTCTCCATGCCGTGCCACCGGTTTAATGAGTTCAAACGTGGTCGCACTAATTACTTACTGATGATCTGTGTGAGGGATAGCCTTCTACGGCGACGACTGAAGAAAACATCTTTCATCTATCAGCAAATTCGGGCAAGCCTAGGCATCGCTATGAGTCAAGTAGGTACACAAAATCCTCCATGAACATTTAGACGTCAGAAAACTTTGTGCCCGGTGGATACGGCATAATTAGATCGAGTCCTAAATACTCTGTTGTGTTGATTGGAGCCGTGCAATTATTGAAAGCTTAAAGGAGGTGCCTCGAATATCTCTTGACTCTTATCGGGTGACGAAAACTGGATTTATTGCTATTATCCCGAAACCAAAAAGTCATTCTGCTCAGTGGGTGTTTCTTTCCGAGGAGTTACCAACTAAAGTCAAAAGGACGACCTCTTTTCACTTTAGCGGCCTGGGATAAAGATGGTGGCCTCGTTCTTCGACAAGTCAGGTCACACATTGCGACAATTGCATTAGAGATTCGAAGAACAGTTTCTGCAGAGTGGTACGCTATCAACTGTTTGCTACATGTCATGGAAAAAGTGCGGGAGAAACAACCTCGCAGTAGGATCCTCCTCCACCACTACAACGCCTCGTCGCACACCTACGAAAGAACAGTCGACATTTCAGTTATATCAAACGTGGAATTAGTCTGACACCCGCCTACCTTACGATTTCTAATTATTCCCGAAAATAAAAGAAAAACTTTGAGGTAAACGTTTAAATGGATGCCGAGGAAGCTGTAGCTACGTTTCAAAAGGCAGAGAACAGACTCCTATGAACGAGTGGGCTAAGTGCTTTTCTCAGTGGTTCCGCCGGATGCAGCGATGTATTAACGTGAATGGACACTATTTTGAAAAGATATCACACAGTTAGAACAAAAGTGACACAAAACAAAATGTGTCATGTTATGAAATTGAACCTTAACATA
>SJJU01012925.1:0-13820 GCA_012932125.1 Conopomorpha cramerella
AAAACACCCAGACACATCCAACAAGTACTTAAAAGCTCATCACCTAAATACCTGCCAGTGGTGGGAATCGAACCCACGGCCCTATGGAGCAAAGGCAGACATGCTGACCACTACACCAACGGGCCCATCATTTAAAACTTTCTGAATTCACCCGGAGTACCTACAGCTAAACGGACCGACCATATTGTCCTCAATATGGTTAAGGTAGATGAGCGCTCTGAAACTACAACATTACGTGTCTTAAGAAGTGTGTCGGTTAACGTGTGTCAAAATGATTACTTGGGTTTGACTTTTGTAACTAGCGCATGACTGTACAAACATGTCGTGTTCTTACGTTTGGAAAAATATATTCATACAAATGTCATCGTTTGAGCACTTCCGGCGGTGGCGGCGGCAGTGGCGGCGGTTCACAAGCACTTCCCAACGACTGCCAGCAACAATTTCCCACCTTAAGGAGTGCGACATCCTGCTTGTTTAAGATAATGTATGCTGACGAAGTGCCGGTGTAACCGCGATACTGCTTCGCAAGCGAATTCCAGCTGTACGCCCAGGTCCGAAAGCTGAATTTTGCTTGGCGTTGTTATAGTGCACGTTGGAGTACAAGAGTAATGAGCTTGATTTGTGTGAAGGTACTGTAGTGAAGTGGAGAGACGCCGCGACTCGGCTGGCGTCATCTCACCTATAATCTCTTGACGTGCGCTGTGTTTCCGGATCGTATCGTTACTAAAACAAAACTCACTGAATACTAACGTACCTATCCAGTCAGGCGAAGCTACGGATAGTGATAGTGAGTAGAGTGAGCGGGCGGCGGCAATCCGCTACAGCGATGTCCAGCGCCGACCTCCATACAATATGGATGTTAAGAGCAGTGGGAATCAATAGAGCCGGCAATAGAGTGCACTAACGTTTTTCATTTCATCCGTTAATCCCCTCCGCCCGAGCCCCTTCTCCCCTCTGCCTGCCCCCTGCCACGCCCGCACACAAAAACAAAGGTTACCAATTGGCGTGTTTACAGTTAGTAGCGACATTGCTGCACATCGCCATACAGAGGGCTAAAGATATGCAGTAAAATTGAAATTATCAAGGTTTTTTAGAATGTTCCAAAGATGTACATACATACGTACCATAATATGATTTTGAGAGATACATTCCTAGTTACCAAAGTAACACCATACTCGTACATTACGAACCTTTAAGTTGAATCATATGCGTATGGGTTTCAACCACGGGGTGGTTAAACAGATATTGGCAGACTGTATATTACTACATAGTAGGCATAAAACAAATCGCATCCCGCTGATGAGGTTTGATTATTTTTACGCTACGGACGAGATTATCTAAAGTTATTGCTTAAAATACGTATATTGGCATACAGCACTTGACATATTATATCCGTAACATAAACCGCGTTTATTGGTGGTCAATATTCACATCAATATCAAATTCTAAATCAATTGCAGTAATAAAAACGTGTGCCCCCTCTTGTGTTACTTTAGTTCTATAAAATAATAACAAGTATCTCCATCGCGAAAGCAATCGATGTGTCGTAACCCACGTTTGAGTTTAATCCAGTCGTAAGTGCGGCACTAATTAGAGGCATTTCCAGCGGCCGCAGAAGTACAAAGAGCCGTAAAGTGGCGCAGTGAAACAACAGTCTGCTCTTCCCACAGTCCTCGGCCGTCGCACGCCGCCGCCGTAGCACACTCGCCCAAGACTCGGAAAAAAATAACACTTTGTTCGACTTTTACGCTGAAGATTGACTATTGTGTCCGTAGTGGTGGCCGCCCGTGCTAAGCCAGCGTCTCCCCGGCGCGCCTCCCGGCCGGGCGCGTCTCCCGGACGGGCGCGTCTCCCGGACGGGCGCGGGCGAGGCGGACGGAAAGGGCGCTGCCGGTAATTGTTTTAATTTTGTTGACGACCGTTTTCTATCCAGCTCGTTTTGTTCCGACTGTATCCGAGCGTCGGTGAACAGCTGAGCAGCAGAGCTGTACCTACTCGTACTACAAGTTATAGTATAATATTTGCATATGTTTTGTTGCCTCTGCATAGTCAGATTTGGGATTAAAAGGCGTGAATTGCGTGAATTTATTTTATTTTTATTATTGCTACTCACCAAGGTCTATAAACATGTTTCCTGTAAACTGAGTTCATGTGAATGAAAAAGTAAATAAACTTATAAAATGAAATATTAATATTAAGATTTGGCTCCTATATTGAGGCTATGGCCCAACACGGGGCTAAGAAGCTGGGCATCCTCTCGAAGGTGCGTCGGTATTTCACACCGGAACAGTTGCTCACATCTGCTCTCATCTTTGGTATGGATCAGCAAAATAACAGCTTGAGGCTCTGGAGATAATAAAGAGGTGTGCTAGAAGATTTATAGGTTATTGATGTCGACAAGCTGTTTGATGCTCGGCTACAAAGCCTAGAGTATCGCCGCAATGTTGCGAGCCTCTCTGTCTTCTATCGGTATTTCGGAGAGTATGCTACGAAGTTGCTTATAGCTTAATACCCCCATCGCGCTTTTACAATAGGACAACCAGGAAAACGGCAAAACGTCATCCATACCAGGTAGATATACAATTTACGCGAACTAAACGGTTTGCGTCTGCGTCTTCATAGTGCGATTCGCCAAGATGTGGATTGACTTGCCAGAGTCTGTGTTTCCTGTGCAGTACAGTCTGAAGGTCTTCAAGTCACTGGGATAAATAGGTACCACATCTCTGCTTAACATCAGGCAGGATGGTGGTCAGACGCTTCTTCATTGTGTTTAAAAAAAGCGTTATTTATTTCTACTAGGTATTTAAAGTTAGGTTAGATTAAGGTCATTTTATTGTTGTTCTTTGAGAGCCGTTCCGTCAGCCGCATCGTCACTGAGATATAAAAAAAATATGAAACGTTGTATCGTACAAGAGTGACTCGGTGACAAGAAACAAGGAGATCTTCGTAGGTAGCAAGAAATACATACCGTGGGCGAACAATACCATTATTTTCATGTAGTGGGTATGACATAGTAGGCCCAGTACCTTGGTGGGGTCTGCCCACTGACTTCAGTGAGAGACGTCACACGTCCGAGCAGCCCGCTCTGTTGTTCGCAGCAGGATAGATTCAAACAAACACATAGATGTGTTTCGAGCCCAACGCAATATTATGGCCGTATGAATAGAAGTATTCATACTACGATCTTTGCGAAGAGTTGATTACTGGTATAATTTCGTATATTAATTAGGTTGTTAATCGGATTTTAATGCAACCGATTCTAGAACTGTCATAGCGTGGTAATTGTAATAGGTTTCGATCTAACGTAGCAGCGATCTAAAATGTGTATGTATGCAGGCTTCGGATAGAAGTCTCTCGGTGAACAATGTTCGTGATTACTGAAATATCACAAAGAGTTTTCAAATTGAAGTAGAACCCTAGCATTTGTCGCACCCAGCGATAGTTTCTGTAATCAGTTCTTATCAAAGTCAGCATAAATAGTTTATGTTAGACTACGAGGGCTTCATGCTATGACTGCTAAGCTACTTGACTTATAATATTTGATTCAACGTTGACTTTGAGAAATTACTTTGACGATGTTAAAATTGTTAAATAGGGAACATTGCCTACGTGCGTCGTAAGTGTAATGCACAATGCGTGTGTGTGTGTGTGTGTGTGTATGCCTCGCGACAAAGGCTTTGTCTCACTAAACTCAATTTGCACACGTTGCAGCTTGGATGGAGGGCTATTCAAGATTCAGAAGGTGTAGGTTTCGGGATAATGGAAGACAATTAGTCGCGTGAATGTTACGCTAGTTATAGTCATACTCAAATAATACATTTACTGCTTTGTTACATGATGTTATTCCTTTAAATACACAATTAAATATACAAATAAGGTATGTTACTTAAGTAGTGTTTGTAAAGTTATATCCAGTGAAAAACAAAATAATTTTATCATTATTTTTAAAGATCGTGCTACGTGACTAGCCCTAGGTCCTATCTACATTTTGCCTTTTACCATTTAAATGTATTATTGATCAGCTCTGGCGGCGGCGGCGGCGGCGGAGTCAGATGACTGGAAGTGCCGGCGACAGCGGCTTCCGTGGAAACTCTACATATTATAATTACATACATGATTTTAATTGACTGACAGACTGACATATTCTGTAGCAATGTAGCCGTATGCCTTTTGAAGTTGGAAGCACTTTTGATTGGTTTAATTACGAAAAGTAAACAAAATTAAGCGTAAACTGGATTCCAAATAATTATACTAGATACTAGTAGATAGAAACAATAAAATCGCGAATGAAATCATGAGGAGTGCTGCCTTTTAGGATTAAATACTAAATGTTATTATTTTTAAATGTAAATCCACACAACACAGAGTGTAAAAGAACCCCGAAAAATAGTCAAATGGGTGGGTCAACGGGTTGAAAAACAAAATTTTACTCCCCATACAAAATGTCATCTCCAAAATGTCTATTTGTATGGAAGCGAAACCGGGTTTTGATAGAAGTAACCCCTCTAACTCACAACCGCACATCTTGTCCAATTACCTCTAAAATGCCGCTTAGAGGGCTGTCAACAAGTTTCCCAAGCGAAGCTTTGACGCCGCGACAAAATTCCATATTTCTTACAAAGGCCAAGATATTTAGATAGACAGGTTGGTCGCGGTGAATGTTCGATGGAACTTTTTCGATTTGCTCACAGTTCGCTGTTCAAGTCTTGTGAGGTAACTCAATTAAGCTGCAGCAAGTCGGGCTCGGAAGCTTTTAGGGGTTTGCGAGTCTCGCGACTGCGTGAGCTTCCTAATTACTGCCACAACTCGTGTACGGTAACAATAATTATGTAGGTGTTCCACAAACACCGAACAGGAAATATTATATCTCTACGTACTAACTCTACCATATTAAACTTCTGTCTGCTAACATATCCCCATACACATAACACTATCGTGACACAATATTACCATTTTCTTCCGAGCCGACTTGACTTGATATTTATGATTTTTTTTTCTGTTTGGTAGATATGAAAATCAGCTACTGTCTATTCTCCATAATATTATCCTCTAGTAGCGTTATTTATTCCAATACACGGGTACAAATGCGATTTACAATTAAGCGAAGGTTTAGTAATATTACAAAAATCAAATAAATACAAACTGTTTGTTTTTCAACCCCGTGGGAATATGTGAACAAAAATTTCCTATGTTCACCGGAGATATGGTATACTGGTGCTTCCCAACAGTGAAGGGATTTTTCAAGTCGGTCAAATAATGTCGGAGCCTATTCAATACAAACATATAATCAAATGTTTTCTTTTTACAATATATGTATACTAAATACTTTACACCAATTAATGTATATAAATGGTGCACCAATAGGCGAGTGAACGACAAGTTTATCAGAAGATATCTCTGGAATATCTGACAGCGTGTGGTCGACGAGAAACTGGAGTCTGGAAACCACAATTCGCGATACTATAATGCTGCAGGAGCGCTGCGTACTAGCTTTGAATGAGATGGCGAAATACGCAGAACAGTGATGTGTCATGGCCACATGGGGCTGGTTGAGAGCAAGTGGGCTAAACTAGCGCCTCCACCTACCCTCAACACACTAAATTGCAACTTAGACACCGAGAACAACTTCTCAATAGACCCGCAACACCTTCTTAACAAATCATTTCTTCTTCTTTTATAATACTGCACTACAATCAACATAATGTTTGCGGAATCTAATACCCCCATCGCGTTCTTACAGAAGAACAACCAGGAGAACGGCAAAACGTCAACCAAACCAGGTGGATTTACCATTTACCAAACAGTTTCCGTCTACTTTAATAGTACGAACCGCCAGGATGTGGAATGACTTGCCGGAGTCTGTGTTTCCTGCGCAGTACAGTCTGAAGGTCTTCAAGTCACGGGTAAATAGGTACCTACTGAACAAGTGTGCTCCATCGTAGACCACATCGCTGCTTAACATCAGGCATGGTATGGTGGTCAAATACTTTTTTTCCTTGTGCTTTTAAAAAAAAGAGATTCCCAGATTACAGTATCTACAGTTCCAAACTCAAGTTAAGGAAGATTAGTTAGTTAACGGCAATTATGTCAAGTCATGATTCTTTTTA
This sequence comes from Conopomorpha cramerella, assembly GCA_012932125.1. Taxonomy (NCBI): domain Eukaryota; kingdom Metazoa; phylum Arthropoda; class Insecta; order Lepidoptera; family Gracillariidae; genus Conopomorpha; species Conopomorpha cramerella. The sequence goes on from SJJU01012925.1 coordinate 6,108, forward strand.
AAGGACAGATTCAGGTTTTACTACAGATTTTGTACAGGCAAGTTCGTAATTAGATACTTTTATTAAACTTTACTCATATACCCTCGGGAGCAATGAAATCGAGTCAGTTTACTACTGGTTGCAGTAATAAACTGACTCAAAAGTCACTGCTCCCGAGTGTAGTAAATAAAAATTGATGCCGTTTAATGCCCGTAATCCCACGAAGAATGCAATTCGATAAGACTTGACCAGCTAGCTGTTAAGAAACATCTGGTTTATCTTCAAGAATGGAACCGCATGACATCACTTCGCGTCGATTGTCATAGAAATTACAATGCAAAAAACCAAACGTGTAATAGAATTTTTAGAACTCATCTGCCAAGTTGTCTTCAATCAGTGTGTCCTACGTGTAATGACATACGGAGCTGAGACGTGGACACTGACGGCACGGCTGGGCCACAAGCTCAAAGTCGCACAGCGTGCTATGGAAAGGGCTATGCTCGGCGTTTCTCTGAAGGATCGAATCAGAAATGAAGTGATCCGACAGAGAACCAAAGTCATCGACATAGCTCATCGTCTTAGCAAGCTGAAGTGGCAGTGGGCCGGCCATATTAGCCGTAGAACCGATGACCGTTGGGGAAAACGACTTCTCGAGTGGAGACCGCGTCTCGGCAAACGGAGTGTAGGACGCCCTTAGGCAAGGTGGACTGATGATCTACGCAAGATGGCTGGCAGAAGCTGGATGCGAGAAGCCGAAAACAGATCACAGTGGCGTGCAATTGGAGAGGCCTATGTCCAGTAGTGGACAAATATGGGCTGATGATAATGATGATCTGCCAAGTTAACTAAATTACTGCGTTTGTGTATTACTGAACTTGGCTGTACTTCTGTCCTAAACCGAATCTGTCGTAAAAAGTATCGGACTTGAACAGAATCGGGCGTAAACAGAATCTCTCCTAAACCGAATAAACTCGGCTAGGATGGTAATGAGTGGGTATTCTTAGCTTTTTAGACACAATTAACAGTGTCACTATGACTTCTTCTATAAAATGTATAAATTGATGTTCAATTAATGTATAAACTTACCTTCATTAATACAACATATTAAGTGGGTAATTAATTATTCATACTGCTTCCACTAAACAGTTCTCTTAGTTTAATTGATCTAAGTAAAGTGGTGCTTAAACTTCTCTATTAGTACTTGGTCCAGTAAATTATAACCCGATGCTACACAGGCGGCGTGCTGGAAGTTTGCTGCAGAGTGGGTGCTGGGAGTTGCGGCCGCTCGCGTGAGGCGCTTACTAAAAACAATACAACACTCCACAGACACGGGCAGTTACAAGGCAGTTTTTATCCCGTGATTAATGTAAAAACGTGAGCGAAGCCGCGCGGGCTAGTGTAATTAATAACTTTGTAATGTAATCTAAACCATATCAGTCATAGTCAGCTGTAGTGTGTCGGAGCAGTTGCAGGAAACAGGTGCGTCGCTAATGAACGTCACACGTATAGATAATGCAGCATTGATGTCTAATTAGTCTATTGTCCGTCACGGAGGAAGGAATGTCACAGTAGTACTGCTACATAAAGCAAACAGCGGCCTTCTCCGCCCACACGAGAGATGTCCTGACGAGGGTACTTTTAAGCCGCTGTCACACAGCTCCTGTGTTTTTGCGGAAAGACCTACGAGAACTAAGCACTTAGTTTTTATAAGGGCTTGTACACATCGACGTGGAGAGACAGACGTCGCACTACGGCTTGGTGAAGCGCGTCACTGTCACTTGGAATTAGAGCGGACAACTGACTTGACATTTAACAAAAACAATTTAACTCATTTACGGTATTCATAATATATTTATAAATGGTAATGATGTCTTTAAAAGCAACAGAGAAGGAAACAATTTGCTGTTTATTTTCTCAATTAAAAATAAAACATGAACACTAGGTCACGTTTTCTGCCAACATAACTTTATGACTTCAAAGGGTGTCCATTTTACCAAGATGTATGTATCTACGTGAGAGTGCATATATGTTATAGGATTGTTGAGTGTTGTCAAGAAATGAAGCAGCGAGCCACGTCCAGAGCAGAGCCGCGCCCAGCGGGGGCTCCGCAGCGCAGGTCCTTATTAAAGCGCGCTAATCCCCGCAACCACCGCCTCTAGCCGGCTTATACTCGCCGATATTATGCTAACAAGTTGTGTATTTACCCGATCGACGATAGATCCGGATATTTGCATAATCCGACGATAAGACGTCCCGGCTGATGCTCGTGAATAATAACTTATTGTAAATTATGCAACAGAAAACGTTGCGTATCGAAAACCCTGGATGAATAGGTTCTGCACGGTTGCGTCTAGATTTTTCTCATTACTAGATATCGCGTACATGGAAAACCACATGTTACGACATACCGATAGTTTGATACGAGCAGGCTCCAGGGCAAGGAGTGCCTGATTTATAGTTCAATTACACCGCGGCTATTAATTTGCCGAATCGAGCGGACAGCGTCTAATCTCGTTTGTCCACCGACTGAGCTGGGTCGACACTCTGAGATTAGTTCTATATCAATAACAATGTATTGTTATGAACACAACATGGCAACATTATTTTGGGACGGATAAACGAGCAAATTACATTTTACGTAAATATTTTGAAATGTTTTTCCATCTTTTGCGAGCCGGACGCAATATTTCTTATTACCGGGATTTCTGCGGAGTTTTGTGCCTCGGAAGCGGCGGAGTCGCGGGCAGCAAGTTGCGAGCGACAAACATCAAAGCGGCCACCCGACCGCGAAATGGGACTGCAGCGAGCGGATGCGATTCTACCAGCGACATCTAGCGGGGAAAGTAAACACTTTGCTCTGCTGCAAGTCCACGCTCAATGTAGTCAGGGATACCTTTTAACGCGCAATAAGAATTAAAAGACTATCGATACGATCGATCGGACGCCCGCGCTTAGCAACCGTTCGGATAAAAGGTGGCATGCGAGATTACGATTCAGTCTTAATAACCTGTCATCTTTAATTATTAGTGACTTGATTAATAATTATATGTTACCTTAGGTCGCCATCGTAAGTGGGCGTCGTTTTCCTATGTCGAAAATATAAATAACGTTTTTATCTAGTGTACAATTTTAAAGAAACTTGATAGACCCATTTCAGCGTCTGATCATGTGAAAGAGACTTTACATAGCTTACATAAAGCCTGTTAAAATTTAGATTAGTTATTAAACTCCATCGTTACCAAATATTGATAGGGATGCGTTTGCAAAACAAGCAAATAGGTGTTCAGTCAATACGTCAACAACAGCGCGGGGTGGGCGGAGTCGTGTGCGCGACACTCTAACACTGATCATGTTGCCACTGGCGTTTGTTTAGAGCGCTGCTGGTGAACTCTATAGCTCTGTGTCATTGTACCTATTTGTGCTTCTAATTTCCAGTAGCTAATGGTGGTGAATGTATTGGCACGCGTAGTCACAATCATCAATTATCATATTAGCGCGGATTGAAATGTTGACACCCTTTGTGCGGGCGAGCCGCTGCGCGCCGCTGCGGCTCAGTTGCCGCAATTGATAAGTGTGCCGCGTGTAAACACACCAATACTTCCTGTTCACTGGAATTACAAATGCGAATGTTTCCGTTAGGTAATAGATATTTTTTGTATATGTTTAACAAAAAAACATGTTTTTGAGGATATAAAATGTATTTATTTCTTATGTGAATCCTTTTTTATTTTTCTTTATTTTCAAAACGCTCTTTACTGACATTTAGTCGAAATAATTTAGGGGTTGAAATAATGTACAAATTGTTTACCTCGTGTTACCGGCACCACCCTGTATAAGTATGAATTTTACTCTTAATACTGTTTTACCACGGGTCGAATATGCAAAATGCTATTAAAGCGTTTGTGCCTGACTGTGACGTTAGTTTACACGAATGTTACTTTGAAGTCGCCAAATGAAAATGCTTATTTAGCTTTGTACTGTCCCTGCCAGCTGTCGCAGATATGATTGCGTCCATAACACAAGCCCGGGATCATAATAAATACAATTTTACGTGGCTTTTTCTAAACAACGTTCAAATATTTCAACGAGAGTAAGCTCAAGAAAACAAACAGATGAAAGGTTTTACGCGATACAATGTTACAAATGTTTACGAAAGTAAAATTTTTCTACAAAATCTAAAACGAAATGTTAGCTAAGATGACGCAGATTATTAAATTCTGGGATTTAATAACAGAATTGTAGAAGCTGTATTCCTTTCCATGCTCAGGGTGGATGGTGACCGGAAGACATTCAGGGTGCCAAATTAACTATTGGGTGATAATCTGACTACTTATCACAGTTGTATCCATTTGTCTGTAGAAACCTCAATTTTCAGGATAGAATTAGTTATCTATAAAAAAAATAAAAAAAATAAATACACTTCACGCCTTTAATCCCAAAGAGGGGTAGGCAGACGCACTATAGTTATCTATAAGGCGTTGTCATGACATCAGAAGACGTTTTATATGTTCTTATGGAGCATGAACATAGATAATTGACGAAAATATCGGTGAACATACATAAAAAAAAATCATACAGACGAATTGAGAACCTCCTCCTCCTTTTTGTTTGAAGTCGGTTAATAAATGGATTGGAGACGGTAAATTGTTTTAGGTTGTCTCAAAACAGGATCATAAAATTGGCATGGGGTAAAAGAATATTCTATGGATTGATTTCGAGTAAATGTTCCATTGAGGTATGTAGACGTGATATTTTATATGATATTTTAATAAGTCAGTAAAATATGTGTTAAAATATTATTGAAAATTATGTATATACGTAGAAAGATAATTTTAATTAATATAAATATTTGCCTGGCGTACGGTGCAGGGATTGATCAATGTGAGGCTGTGGGACGCGCTCGGCCGTTCGTCGAGCCCTTTGTCCGCTGCAGATGAAGGATGCAAGTTCATTAACTGCCGCCATTCACTCGCTCACTTCAAGTAGCTCTTTAGAGGACTCATTTAATCACGTTTTAACCAATCGGATATAGTATGTTTTGTACGAATAGCTCTTTTAATCTTTATGCAAATTGTAGTATTTTTGTAAGTGGATTCTACTGCCAGAGTCAGTAGTACCAGAGATCTGAGACTGATGTATTATTACGATATGTCCATGGAATTTGCTAACTCATTGGGAGCAGCGGTGTTATTCTTTTCATATCCCGGAAGCGCTGTGTATAATTGTTGTTTACCAAATAATCAGGTAATTGTGTCATACAAACAGCAGCAGTCGACTGGACATCTAATGGCATTGGTAATAGCTGAGTGTGCGAGCGGAGAATGTTCTGCAAACTGGTATTTATTACACTAAACGTTAACTTATTTATTGAAATTTACTGTTTCCAGCTCCCGTGTCCATGGCATAGATTAACAGCTCCGATTTTAGCGAACAATCAGCGATTTGTATCAATTTCCTCTGAATTATATTTGCATTCGACGACGCCATATTAATCTAATGTATCGGGCTCCTGTTGGTGTAGATGTCGGTATTCATAGATAGTTTATTTTTAAACACGACGAACAAGATTTTGACCACCATCCTGTCTGATGTTAAGCAGCGATGTGGTCTACTATGGAGTACAATTGTTCATTAGGTACCTATTCACCCGTGACTTGAAGACCTTCTGACTGTACTGCGCAAGAAACACAGACTCCGGCAAGTCATTCCACATCGTGGCAGTTCGCACTATGACGGTAGAAGCAAACCGTTTGGTTCGCGTACATACATGGTCGTACTTGTTACGATCGATCCTAGTATGGTGTACACTTCTCCAATTTGAATAAGCTCTTTACAGATTATATATTATTGACAAGAGCAAGCTTAGAAGTTACTTGATTTAAGCATTGTATCTCTACAAACAACAGTATAGATCCAAGCAGATCATATGCTCACTCCACAGCTTGACATCAGAAACTCGTACCATAAAGTGGTGAAGTATAGATTGCACTTAAATTTATTACAGCTCCTGAAAATGAAAGAACCCGAACTTACACAACGAAACCTTTAAAGTTGTAGGAAATAACAGCGCAGAACTCATCGAGCTGTATCACGGCGCGGCTGACCGGTGAATGCGGGTTCGCTACCTGCCCAGTAGGTAGGTACATATTTTGAAGGAAGTTGCTCGCCCGAGTCAGAAGTTCTGGAATTCTTATTGTTGTCGACCAAACATGTTTACCACTAAAGAGCTGGAATATACAACCAGCAAACTGTTTAAAGATAAGGAAATAGAAATGAATTATATTGTTGGTTTCACCGCGAGCTTGTCCCGGTATTCTACAAAACGCAAGCAACATCCACTCTTGTTGTTATTGAAATAAGACTTGTCACAGTTATCTGAACAGACGTTTCAATTTCGACAAACATCCGGGCTTCTGTAAACAAAACCTTTCTCAAAAATGCGCTATAAATTTTCAGTGTCAAAGATTACTTCTAGTACCTAGAATAAATAATGTTCGCCGCTTTGATAACTCGCGCTAATTATAATGATAACACTATGACAATGTTATGAAGCAGTGGGTACTATTCGGCATTATAGATTCACGACAATCTGTGAGTTGAGAACATAACACACAAAGCAGAACTCCAAGCAGCAGTCATAATGAATGCCTCATTAGTAAACATTAATTAGCTAGAGGTATTGCGACGACGCGGCATTCCCTTTATAGCATACGAATATTAGTATGCTGGTTTAACGTCCAAGCTGTAATTGGCAGAAGCTGGAGGCCGACATGCTGTCCTGGTAATTGTCTCATTTGCCGACTGCAATATTAGGTTCTGTACCTATTTGTTGTTTATTAGACATTACCTGTACCATTTACCGTGGCAAAGTTCGATTCGGCTACAGTTTGAATGAGAAAATACGTTGATCCGGAAATGACGGACGAGAAATGGTTCAATCTAACAAACTAGTCCATGCCGGTACTCGCCGGCTGCCACTTCCATTAGCTCCACACCGATCACCGGAAAATTGCTTACGGCCCTTTCCGGCCGCGCCGAAACTGATGGCTCCGGGAACAATGGACGGAGCCGTGTGCATGTCGTGCGTACATTCAAATGCCGCCTACTCCATCTTCTTTACACAGGCTCAAATCAAAATACCTATCGGGCTTATCTTACCTACTACTCCAGATTGAACCTTATATTATAAAACTGGAGTAGTTTGGTTGAACGCGAGGCTCTCGGGAATTATTGAAGGCTATAGTGTACAGCGGAGAATCAATAAAAAAATGTTTCAAAATTGTTTCCGTCAAAGATATTCAGCATTGTTATGGAAATAAATACGACCTAATATTCATTAGAAGTATTTAAATTAGCTCAAACAGAATAACACAAGCGTGTCGCACATGGTTATTTAACAACAATTTTCTTGCATTTTTCTTCTTCATGATTTTTCACAGCAATTAGAGTAGAAGGTCTCCGACATCCGACGTCTTGAGCGCAGAAGCCGCGGCGTCACCGTCTCCATTTGTCCCGCACGCTCCGCCGCCTGCACTCCATTAGCCGGACCGGTGTTGCTCGCTGCAAAAAGACTCACTGACAAATGAATCTTACTTACTTTCATAGTGGCAATACTATACAGACCAGATTGGTGATGTCCTGGCTGAAGGTGGCGTGAAAAGTACTCGAAACCGAAAGTCATGTATGAAAAGATGTATGAATGTAGATGAAGCGAAAGGGGTATGTCAGGACCGT
>SJJU01012928.1:0-15978 GCA_012932125.1 Conopomorpha cramerella
TGAACCAAGCACTACTTGCTCGCAGGTTTTATGCTTTGTCTGACTCTAATGACAAATGTCAAAAAGAGACAAATGTGGTTCAAGAATGAGGAATTTTCTCTGACATTTTTTTGACAGAATTTCGTCATACTTTCCAAACAAATTTAATGTCCGAATATCTGTCAGAAAAACGCCAAAGAAAATTACCCATACCATAATTATGTATTGTCTTTTCTTTCATAATGTGTGAACTATACTTATACTGTAAAATAGATGATATCCAAAATAAAATCGCTACCAAAAATTTGCACGTAACGGAAAATTTCAATTAAAGTATTTCAATTATTATGTTTTTTATCCAAACAATAATTTACAATGGTTGGAAATGAAAACGAACAAAACCTCAATCCTAAATAATTCACTCGTAGAAATCAACCTTATATCAAATACAACCTTTCCTTGCCTTAGACATTATAATAACATACGTCACTATTATAAAGGCGTACGGTGTAGAAACAGGTGATTTCGTATTATGTATTTTACAACAACGTAAGAATTTGTCACCGACCATACTCGTGTGTGCTAATGAAGGCATTCAGGCAGTTATTTTTTCGAAGCCTTATCAGGAAGTACCAAAACAAAACATTTCAGGTTTCTTTATGGACAAAACTTATTGTAAGTACAGTCATGCTGGTATTCCCTTTCAGGGTAGGGACGAAATGAGCCAGGTTAGACCAATAAAAAATGATGTGGTGACGTCGATTCATACATTTTGGACAATGTCAACCAATCGCGGTGCTGACGTGCTTGATCGCCAAAAGGAGATGTCATTGACATAAACGATCAAAAGGCTTTTGCTTACTATTCTAACCCTTCGGTTACGTTTCGTCCACCAAGAACAAAGATTTGACTATTACAATTATAATTGAAATGATAATTGCTGAAGAATTTCTTAGTTATATAATGAGTTTTGTAAAAAAATATAAAACTTGACTCGTGAAATTTCATGTACTTTTTACGATTCGATATACAAGTAATAAAATATTCATGAGTCTGTTTCGCTTAATCCATTGAAGAAGCCGTGCCTGAAAAAGTAGTGATGGCTTTGTGTTCTATGTTTATAAATAAATCATAATATATGTAGAGCAGTTCCCATGTTAAATACTATAAGAAAAATTACAACTGCGTTACATAAAAGGGCACACATTAACTTCTGGAAAATATGAAGGATATTAAATTTTAAAGCGAAAAACGCCATCTATGAGACGATATAAGTACCAAACATGATTATCTAATACTCAAAATACACGTTCGTCAAAGATCCAGCAGAGCCCTAAGGGGGAACACCTGTGTACGTCATCACGCTCGGCTAACATAATGACTGTTGCATAATATCAAAGAACTATGTTAAGTAAACATAAGGAAATTTTGTCGTCAAGTACATTACCAGGAAAATAAATGCCATAGGAATAGTTAGGTTCGTACGTACCACTCTTATTACAGTGTTGTTGTTCAATCGAGACATTAAATCAGGCACACGGACGCCCGCCCGGCTATAAGCTAATTTTATAGATAAGGCATGAACGGTCTAGTATTTGAAGATTACAAATATTTACATTAGCGCCGCGTGACGTGTCAAACGTTGTGATACTTGTTGCTTAAGGAATAAAGAACAATATTGATAAACAATCTAGTTTCAGACACGGACGAATTGAATCGTTCGATCGGTGTATTTTGTAGGCCTAGAGTGGAAAAGGTATTGTATGGAGCACACGTTCAGTAAGACGTGATACTTGTAGAAGAGACAAGACTTCAATAGTATGGGTAGAGTGCTTTTAATGCTAATAACTCAGCATGAAGGTATTGTAGGATGTGAATGGCCTCGGCACGGTCTTGGTGTGCTCCGTGCGGTGCATGTGGATGTTAACGGTGGTAATAGCCAAAACAATTTGCAGTAAAACGGAAGGAAATGTGGTGGTACTAACTCCTGCGAGTAATAAGGAAAATGTCTAAAGTTATCAATGCTTAAGTTATTTCAGATGAATAATTATGAGTAGGTTTTGTCAAGATTCTCGGATAAGTATTAATTTATGCGCGTAAGGCATAGAACAATATTTATGACTCCAATTGTAGGTGTGTAAATACTAACTGAAATAAAGTCCCATTCACATTTTAATTTCACATTAAGTTATAATCACACTAAGCTACTTAGCTAGGTTTTATTTTATTGACAATAATCCATCAGGAAATATGACAAAAGTATGATTTTGATTCATACGCTTGTTGAAGAACATAATTACTTTGTAAAGATATAACTACATCTATTTAACCAGTATAGGTATAGTTGACGCGTGCATACCGTAATAATAAAATATATATGGGTAATTTGTCACCGGTATGACCGCAAGTACCCGCCGGCGTCGCCGCCCGCAGCGGAACTGGTTGTCTAATTTATGCACGTCTTTTAAAATTGCCTTCACACTCAATCGACTATTGTTTCTCTACTAAAGTCTGGTACGTTTCCTTCTTTTCACAGAAGTTGTTTGGCAAGGCAAGGGAAATCCGGTTCCTCCTTTGTGTATACCTTCTATTTAGTTATATACAAAGATCTACGCAATTCATTTAATCGGATGCAGAGTGAATTAAAACGTAGTGCGTTCTATCTAATGGATGGAAAGCAATAAAAGAGCGTCCTCGAAGGAATTTCTCTCAAGCGGCATTGCTCTTGACCTCAACTACAGCTGAGTGGATTCCATCACAAAGTAGCCCGTCACGCGCGACCTACTCGCTCGCGAACGTATCAGAAACGAAACACTTACGTTTGTTCTTTCTAATGAATACTATTTTCAAATAGACTATGATGTTCACGCCAACGAACGAAGTTCAATTTAAAACCAATTTTAATTTCATGTGCGTACTTACACGCCGCTAAATTGGTTGCCAAATTGACACTCGCGGAGTAGTTTAGGTTCATGGCAAGGACAAAAGAATTGAGACTCACCTAAGAAGCAGATTTAGTGAGCTGTCATTTCTTGTTGTTGGGACATCTTTGACGCTGGAAGGTTCACTCCGAACGCCGCGGAGGGAGAGCCGGAGCCCCCTTGGTATGGAGCTCAGGAGGCCGCTGCTGTTTCTGCGCTGGTTCAGACTTTTCGATCGCGTCAATTTGTTAGCCTCTAGGTCTGCGGGTTGCGCAGAGATCTCGTCGTGTTGAGATATTGTGGTGCTTGACGCGTTTGTCTTGATGATTGTGGGAATGTTTGGCTTCACGCCGCCCAGCAGCTGGTCCCAGGGCTCGGCCAGGTCCTCCTCCGAGATGGTCTCGAAGCTCCTCGGCCCAACGGACGACGAAGTCTTGTCCGACATGATTGCACACGAAATACTGTATTCAATACGAGCTGGAACGTAGCACTACAGACACCGATAGACACTTCGTCACTTTGGATTTTTAGTTTCTTGACAGCACTTCACTCTTATCATAATATCCATTTGTAAATCATAATGTTTGGGGTAGAAATGTTGACACTGAAACAAAGAAAATAATATGTGAGAAGGGATAATGAGACAGGTATAGTACGAGTATAAGATACAATGTCGACGTAAAATTTTACTACATTTCCTTTACTTCTAAATACAGACTTTAATTTACTGAGCTATGAAAGAGCCAATTTTAGAGCAAGAGAATGTACAAACCATTAACATTTTCTGTGTGCCCACATCGGCTCGATGCAGCATTTACACCGTACCAACGTTTTTTGGTTATATTTTCTTTTGGTATTTTGGCATTGTAAAGTTAATAAATAAGATTGCAAGCACACTTTCGCAAGTGAAAGTTTCTGCCATTCACTGAACAAATTGCAATATTAGAGGGAGATAGAGAGAGAATCTTTTTTTTTTATTTCTCGGAAGCAAATCAGCAATTTAGGAATCGCTTAATGGGAAACACCAACGTGCTTTATTGCCGTGATATTGTGAGATTTTTTTAACGTCCAACGACGTTTCTATTATATAACGAAATGATGTTAATTCACCTTTCCGTGCGAGGCGTGTAGGTACGTGAAAGTAGTACATCAAATATGGCTTGCATAATTTTATGACTTACTATATTAGGAGGTGCCTACCTACCTGCTGTGCCTTACCACCCATGTTGAATACTGAGTGTAAAAGGACCCCGAGCAATGGCCTTAGGAACGTTGTTGGGGTGTCATCTCCCGAAGCAAAATATTGTCTTTTTTGCATGGAGATGAAAATTTGTTCTTTTTTCATTTCTCCGCATTGTCGCCATGTTAAAACTCGTTCATATTAACGAGCCCAACAACGTTTCTAAGGACATTGCACGGGGTCCTTTTTAATCAGTATGGAAATTCAAGAAGACCACAAAATGTATGGATAACATAATCTACGTGAGACTATTAGCCTAAGTTTTATCATCATCATCGTCGGCCTATATTCGTCCACTGCTGGACCTAGGCCTCTCCAATTGCACGCAACTGTGATTTAATTGCAGCTTCGATTACTTGTGTAGTAGGTAATAAGTAGTTAAACAATTAAACTATCTTGGGAACAAATTACAATGCACATTAATGAAGGAATCAGGTAAAGAAGACGGGCTCGCGTCGGCGGAGGAGGGAAGCACAAGACCGATCGTCGTGACGTACTTTGGAGACTTTATGTCTCCCGCAGACCTAATGTTTATAAATTTTAACAATTAATGACATGACAGTGAAAACAATCTTGAATCGAAACAGCAACTATCTTTCAGTACTTTGTAGTCATATTATTTTTGTCACGTCAATTTATCAAGACGAAGTGTAGAACGTCCTTAGGCAAGGTGGACTGATGACTTGCACAAGATGGGTGGCAGAAGCTTAATACTAGAAGCCGAAAATAAATCATAGTAGCATGCAATTGGAGATCAATTGTCTCTGCTAGTGGTGATCTACACCTCAGGAAGACATGCTGATGATGTTGTTGATGAAATCATGTAGAACGATAGTAGTCAGACAAAACTAGAAACCTAGATCATTTTTTATGAAACGCGCAGAGACATTATAACTCCATATAATCAAGGTAAGCTCGAGCTTGTCTTTATTATATTCGCGCCTATATACCCGGTGGACAATATTGAATTATAACTAGAAAGTATTTTCAAGCTTCGCAACTCTACTAGTTTACGCCAAAGAGCCTATGTCCAGGATTAGACTAATAACCCTATGTCCAGGATTGGTGACAATGATCAGTATATTTCGTAAATATTAATTAATTTTGCCAAAATAAAAGGAATTAGACATACCAAAACACTTAAACGCAGCACAGTAACATGAACCGCGCGACTTGTCAAACGATCTTGTGATTGGCCAAAGCGACAGTAATGTACTGGCCAAAGTTTTATCAATTATAATTATTGTGGGCGCAAGATTCATTGTTTTGGAAGAGACTACGATCAAAAACGACCTTGACGTGAACCTCTAGTGACCGATAATACAATAATAAATAATTAAAATTGTCAACCTGACAATACACAAATGTTAGCTTTGTTCGGTTTGTTTTCATCTAATATCATTAACCAGTGGACGCCCCGCGATTTCATTCGCGTAGTTTAGTAGTACCTGCATCCCAAAGTTCAAGCGTCTAACCTGGAGAGGTAAAGATTTTTCATACAAAAGTATTTTTCGGTTAATTTATATATTTAGATTTGTTCCAAGAAAGTGGATCATCAATGAGGTATTTTTGAACTCGTTTTCCTCTATGACTAGTATGACTAGAGGCCACTACTAGTTTCGGTGTCAATCGAAACAAATTGACAATTGTCAATCAAACTAATTATGACGTGAAACTTCTTTAATATTGATTGAAGTTGTTGCAGGGAAAGCGATAAGATGCAAATGGCGTTCTTTATTTCTCATTTTCAAAATTAATTTTTCGCTGCAATTATTGTGGTGGATTTAGTGTAATAATGTGCTGGTGGTGAAAAATAATGTAGTGAGAGTGAGAAGTAAAGGAGAGGACTCCTATGTGATCAATTTGTTATTCCCGTATAAAGTTCCACGCAGCATTGAAATGTGATGGTCCACCCTCATTTTCATCGTTCGTCATTTTAATGTGCTTTTGACACGACTTTGACTATTGACGACTTAGTATGACTATACTATAACTTGAACACGAAGAGAACTACATTGTTTGTGGCAGAATTGTCGGCTTTAAAGCTGAACATAAGAGCCAAGAAATAAGAAGAAAAAAAAAGAAGTTGTTGCAAAGAAATTTATGGTCAAAGAGTGTTTGATTGATGATCAATGTAGAACACCGTAAACATCATCTTTTGAGAAAATAGGAAACAAAATTTATAAAAATAAATTCCTCATTTTGATGTCACTTACTGTGTCACTAAAACATGAATAAGTTAGAGTTAGATATAGGTTTAGTTCTTGTATAAGGCGATTCTTAAGTAATCTTTTAAGCCGAAATCTACTAGTTACTACCGAAATCTCTAGACCCTACTAATGTACGAAAAAAAAGGCCTCTTCACAAAAAAGCACAATCAGCTGATTGAGTTTATATGACAAGTGAACATTGAACCTTATTTTCTATTTTTTTCTAACATCTAAAATCTGAAAGGAACAACACTACGTATAGTTAGAGCAGATCTAAATAAACAGTGCGTTTTGTAATAAGGCTGAAATCGAACTTTATGAATTTACAATGTTTGTCATTTGTAATTAGACCTTACCTGTTATAATGGCCTTTGCTGAAGGAAATATATTTTATGGCTTTGTATAATGATAATAAATACTTATTTTATTTTTCAATCCTTTGCAGATATTGTTCTTAATTTGTTTTACCGAATTACCTTAATAAGTATTAAATACATACTGCTTGACCTACATAAGTCTTTTTTTAATTACTTCAAATACACTTACAATCAGTAAAGCATCAGTAAAGCATCTTTGCATGCGCAAATGGGGTTATATCATAACTTTGCAGACTGTACCTACCAAATATCGGGTGTCGTTCATTCGCACAATACTGTTAATACAAGAAAAACCAAATCCAGATTTCCTCACTTTAAATTCTATAACACAACTAGCTGACTTGGCAAACATTGTTTTGCCAATATACATTATTAACAGTGTTTCTCTGCTATTATATGCATGTATTATATTATGTACTGAAGAAAACCGCATCAATCAACATCCGTTGTGTAGTTTTAAAGATCTTCGCATACATAAGTACAGACAGCGGGAGGTGCATTTGTATTAAGAATTGATATAGATAAATAATGAAACAAAATATAAAATAATCTAAATATATAAGAGGAAATGCTGAATGACTGACATATCAACGCACAGCTAAAACTAGCCGAACTTAGGCACTTGAAATTTGGAAAGGACTTAGCTCGGGTACCGTAGGGGTGCACTAAGAAAGGAATTCCAGAAATTCCCACAGGAACGGGAATTAACGGGAAAACACTTTTGTATGAAAAATCTTAACCGCTCAAGTTACCTAGACGCTGGAAATTTGGGATGCAGGTACTACTAAACTACGCGAATTAAATCGCGGAGCGTCCACTAGTCAAGTAATAATACAGAATCATAATACAGATATTGCTGTTCTTATAGGTAAGTATAAATAAATAAACATAACGCTGGAGCAGGAAGCTTTTAATATACCAATTCTAAAAATAATAAAACAACTTCATAATTTTTAGCCCGTATTTTTTTTAAGCGCGTGATTCATTGGCCCACATAGCGTGATATCCCGCAACGTGTATTTGCCACTGACAGAATTATAACTGACAGTTTTAGAACGGGACACAGTTTTGTACTAGTGTCTGTTTTTTTCTAAGAATTTTTACCGAAACAGATTTGCCGGGCGTGAAATTGTCGCGTGTATTTAATTAAAACATGTTATGGTCCAGCCGAGTTTGTTGTTTTTGTTACTGACTTCGAAATATTACTTGTTGTGGTCTAGTTGCTGAAATAGAAGGGTCTGGATTCGAATTCGGCTTCTAGGCGTGTACGATGTGTTACTTTTACAAACTACTCCACTTACCGGAATGTGTGTGAACTCTACAACGCTAATGTTTGTAAAATGTAAGAAAATCTACCAAGCCACATGAGTTTAAAAAGGTTGTATTGTCTATTTTTATCTATAACTAATGCCTTAGTAGTAAGTACGGAGTCTGTGTTTCCTGCGTAGTATAGTCTGGAGGTTTTCTAGTCGCGGGTAAATAAGTAGGTACGTAATTAGCAAATGTGCCGTAGCCGCGCGTAGACCACATCGCTGCTTAACATCAGGCAGGATAGTGGTTATTGTGTATAAAAAAGGGGCAGTACAGCTGTCCGTCTTAAAATCAAAGTATCTAGACATGAAACTATTTTGATGAAAGCTCTAGATTACTAAATAATGTTTGGCTACAATTCTAAAATCAATACTTACAAGCAGTCCATGGGCTCTCTGTTAAATTGTTTACGTATAGTATTCTATATTTATTAGCATCGGCAGGCCGGTTCCGAGCTAGGACGCCAATTGCAGCAAGAAACCTTTGAATGTAATTGCGCTGCATTTTAGGTCGAACAAAACATTCTAGATTTGCTGGAAATAGCATCTGGTGCATCATTCATCAGGTACTAAACCGCTAGCCAGAAAATCGTCTTTCATGACGTGTTTAAGGATTGCTATACACTAATGCGTGCAACGTAAATCGGCAAGGTAAAATTTTACATATTTACGTACATTCATATATTTCACGCTTGTCTTTCAGAAGGGTAGGTAAATTTGCTGGAGCTAGAAAGAATTTGTAGAAAATCATGTTCTATGACGAGCGTAAGGGTTTCTACACACTTATGCGAATCGGCAAGACCGTGCGACACTTCACGCCTAGCTCCCAGAGAAGTAGGCAAATACTACAGCTCCCCGTTTGTCACGGTTTCGAATACTCTTCACGCCACCTTTCGTCATGACATCACCATCTGGTCGATGTATGGAATAACGATTTTCCTTCGAGCGATCTCTACTCACCCGATCCCTTACATCGACAATGAAGCTAAATAACTTTCTTTAACCCTCTCTATATTATGTATGTGTGTCATAACCCTAACATTTTATACGTGCAGTTTTCTGAAATTAGAAAAATATGTAGCGTACTGTGACGCAAATGTGTGCCTATACCTATTATTTTCTTTAAACGAATTCTCAATTTACTACGGTTTCAGAATGCATGTTAGTATTTGTAATTTTCATAAACATAGGTCAAAATGTGGATAAATATGAATATCACTGGTAAGATATACATGGAAATGGTACACTGTACACAAACAACTAGGTAAGTACATACACACATGTTAGCTCTGAAAAAATCTAATTTATTTAAATCAAATCTAATCTTCTGAATTGATCTCCTACCTAATTCCCCATGCCTGTATCAATGACTTATCACCACATTTTTAATAAATTATAAATGAATTCAGTTTTTGTAAAATATATTCTTGATTGCAATCTTCTAAAATGTACTTGATCCATAGACACTTTTGATGTGTGTATAAGATTACCTGATACTGCCTATTCTTAAATATTCATCATTGTGTCAGCATAGGGCACTTCTAATGCGTGCAGCAACCTGCCTTCCTCCACCGTTGTGGACCCACCATCTTAACCAGATCGTCGGATTACCCTGTTGGAGGTCTACCTACCTGGCCACGTAGGTAGACCTCCAACACACTAGATCTTTAAGACCCCATCGGTCCTACAAGCCTTTTTTTAATCAGTGTAATCTAATACTCTGCATTTTGTGACGAATTGTTTATCGAACTGTATGAAACGGAATGAACTTTGCAACGGATATTAAAGTTTCAAGTTTAAATCCGTACTGCGATTTATTACCAGTTTAGTCTTAAAAAGTACATTTGTACACGCTTAACGACTTAGGTATGTTTATTTGAGGATGCCATTACAGTATAGGTAGGTATTAGTGGCGAAGCTAGGAGGTAAGCCGGTAGTGAAAAATAGGCACTTAACCAATGCTTATTTAGATTTTTTTATTTGTCTTACTTATTTGAGCTACATATAATGAGGCCCTACGCTACTTATTTCCTCGAAAATATTTGTTAATGTGCCTGACATAGGCTTGTCTTGTACTACCGGCTTACCCCCTAGCTTCGCCAGTAGTAGGTATACCTATGTAGAAATGAAACAAATGCTCATGACTAAAACATTGTATCGGAGGCGGGAATCAAACCCGCGACCATCACCCTAAAAACAGGTTTTTTTCAACGACAATCAGTTTTCGTTAATCCATTTTCTTCGCTTCTGACGGACAGGGGGATGTGGTTATCTGGGACTTCCACCCACTAAAACCCCACTGTAGAACTTTACCCTTTTTGCAAAATCCCTAAGAACACCGTGATCCCCTATAGCCAAATTCAGGTTCCCTAACTATTGGACCTTTTTGTAATCTCGGTCCATTTGACGTACTAGCTAGACGGTAGAATATATAGACGACACGCGGCAAAGTATCAAAACATTTATATCTAAACAGACGTACTTATTTATTTATAACAACGTTTTTCACGTACTTTATTATTCAGACTTTATTATTGTTGCGTCATTGAAAGATTACCTATAGAATTAACATAAATAAGGCTATTTGTTGTACTGCTGTAAGTAATCCACGTACTAACTATTTTACTTGATACACATACGCACACCTCTCTCTACTTTAATCCCAAATTGGAGTACGCAGAGGAGTAGGTCGTCGTAATGAATTTCTATTATCTATTGAGATACTACTTAGAAAAGTCCTGTGAAGTTATAACAATTATAAACGGCTGTTCGTTTTGTGTCGAGCCATTCGATAACGTAAGACCAATAGCGATATAGCACCAAGTGTTGCCATCGGTGGATCTTGTCGAAAACGATTGAATTGACACGTAATTCAAGATTATTTTCTATGGTAACCCCACTGAATCTCACTGAACTGTTCTAATAAATACATGGTTCAGACTCGCTTAATAGTTTTACAACTTTCATTGGTTTTCGAGATGAGATCACTGTCTTTAAAGTCAGCAAATGTCTAAAATAATACGATTGTTTAATTATTGTATCTCAATTGTAAGGGAGAGACATATTCCAGATAAGTCTATTTTAAGACGCCCCGATAAAGAACAAGAATCAATGTAGAACAGAAAATACAAAAGTATCGCGTTCCAAATGCTCCCAATTCCAAATTATTGTTTTCTTTTTTTTCCTTCCGGAAAGCGCAGATGTCTCGCCAATGTTAGCCTCGTTATCCAAATACGTCCGTGTACCTTGCACACAATACCTACATTTGCACGATCATTTGGAGCAACGAACTGTTCTGTGCTCCTATAAAAGTGATTTTTAAAGTTATTTCCGTGCGGCCGTAATCTTAAAGGGGAACATTGGCCGTGCACTCGTTCAGTGACATCGGATCAAAGAAGCACATGACTCTGTGACGTCTACCATTGAAATTCTAATGAAAATTGAATATTTTTTACCAAAAACAAATTATCAAGAAAGAGTTTTTACCGAGAAGTCTCAATATTTTCGCCCGCCACGCCCGACATGTTCATGACGCATTGTTGTTGTAATTTATATCAGAATATTAACAACGGTAAATGAACTAACAATGTCTTTACGATTCAACGAAAGAAATTGTATGTGCGCACATAACATCTGAACAACTGAAACAAATCGGATAAATTATTCCCAGACCTTGTTGATCCGGACAAAGATTGTGAGAAAACCGAATATTAAACCATGAATACCCGAATATTAAATGGCATCGGGATAAAATTTTGCATGAATAGTTAAAATCACGGGACGTTCAGTACATTTCTTAGTACATTGGTGATCAGATCAAAATTTTCCACAGATCTGCGAAGCCCTATAAGGGTGACCGAGATGCGCCGACTTCTAAGATAAATAAATGTCTTTATAGAGAAATCTTCTCTATAACTGAACATTATATGGGTAATTTTGGCGTATCCGCCCTGTGGATTGGGGAAATTTGACGTTGAATCAAACGTATACTTTACTTATTTACGTATCATCATCAGCCCATACTTATTATTAGTATTTACGTATTCGACCCTAATTCAGATATTTAAATAGCTATTCTAATAAAAATTACCTGAATTACTTAAGCAATAAGCTACAAAGACTTGAAATATTTTTGTACCTACACATTCCTATTTCGTCATCGTCAAGAATTCTTTGCACAATTACATAGAATAATAGGTACGCGGACAAACAAACAATTGAGAGCGCTCTGAGGTAAACATTGCCTGTTTTATTTGCAAAAGAAACGGGATATTTTCCAACACTACGCTTGCACGAAAATAGCTCAGAAATCTTTGCGCTTTGTGAAAACTGGAAGACAATGAGAGGTTAATGCCTACTCGACGATGTACAAAAATGCGAAGTATACATGCATAGGATAGCTACACGCCTCTCTCCCTGAGTAGTATGCAACTAGGCAGAGGCCACGGATCGTGACGCAGCTCTCTCGCCTTCATCCACATTCGTCAGTCTTTTTATATACTCACGTCAGTTCCAATTCAAGATAGCTAGATAAATCGGACGGGCGAACAAGTTATCACAATGGTGTAAGGCAGAGGCTATCATTGACAACTACTGTGTGACGTGCACACAAAGAGTGAACCAGCGTGATAGACGTTAAACCTACAAAATGTACATGCCATTAATTCGGTATGCTGGTTTTCCCACAAAGTTTCCCTTCCCAGTAAAAGTGGTTAAGCGACAGACCTAAATACCTACAACCCACCACGCGGTCGGGTTTAACATTTATAACCAATCCTTCTGAGAATCGAACCACGTCGGAATATAGATACGAGAATACGATTGCGTCAGATACCATTATAATAACAATCACTGTTCGTTGTCACGGGGATACTGTTTTTTTTTCTTTTAATCGATTTTTTTTCGTTTAGATTTGTACCAGTGCTTTCACTTTTCTCAAACTCGTTGGAGATTATTCGATGACGTTTATTTGACAGATTTCGTACATATTTATGTCATTGATGTCATAATTTTATATGAACAGTCGGATATTGCTAATGGTATCAAATAAACGACCATTGCAATGCAGCTCTCTCGAGCTCTCTTATTTACTTTCTTTACTTTATTTCTTAATTTCACTACATTATTTTTCACCTGAATATTCAGGTCCGTATTCTGCCATATGAAAGGAAAGTTTTACTTTGTCTGGCTCCAAAGACAAGTGTCAAAAAGAAACAAACGCGCCTCAAGAATTACATAAATGCATAGATTTCTGTAACAGAATATTGGCCTTAGATAGCTGCGAAATATAACATTTCAAAACTCCCAACTCTTATAAGTACTAGGTACATAGGTAATACGTACTATACGTGTAGGTATCTTCAATAATAGGAAGGTAATACGTAGTATAGTAGGTATAGATTGATTGGAATATTACTAAGTAAATATTATGTATTTCGTTTAATTAACAAACATAGAGCGATTGTTTATTTTTAATAACATAGCATAGGTATGTGAGAAAATGGTCCAAATTAACATAATTGTTTTTATAGGTACAAAATATGCCTTACTCAATTAGGTAGGTACTTACAACAAATACTAAAAACAGTCTTTGTTGAATTGAATTGTACATCACAAAAACGAGATGTTTTATGTACGTATATCGTGAATCATCCCTTTGTGAGAATATTTCACGTATAAACTTGTCGTTGAATCACTCATCTTCCAACAGGGAAGCTGTGGGAAAATCTCAAATCTGAAAGCTGATTTTTATAAGAGCTGTGAGCGTTGGGGGCCCTTCTGTATCTATATACAAGATGATAAAGAACCCCTTTAACCGTACTTATAGAATTTTTGAGTGTGTATTTTTTTTTAATCGAACCAGTTTTTGATCTTTATGAAAAACCGATCAACTGATCTTACATTTTGGTCGTAGAAGAGGTTTTTCTTATGGAAATCTATTAAAAGTCAATGAGTAGGCAGGGTGCAGAGAAACAGGTATTTATAATATTTATGGTTTCCCTTTAGATATTAGCTATTACCATAAATCGACTAACAATTTTGTTAATTTTGGCGTTTATCCCGTTGCGATGTTACGAGTTGATTGAATTATGATTCGTGACAGATTGCTTATGGCTCATCAAATCCTCAAATAGTACTCCAATGGTAATTAAGTCTATTCTTATAAAAGTCAGAATATTCCTACTGTTGCGGCCTTTGTGCAGGACCTCCTGACTTGACATGACTACGACGGAGTAACTAAGACAGTGATAGTGACATTAACACCGCCAAAACACAAGAGACAAGACGATATTATGAATTGGGAATAAAAGGAAAAATTAATCAAACTTGCCTTCGTTTTACTTGTTAGACCGAACACCTACCAGTTAATCTACTTTTCAGTATGCACTCTACAGTGACTCATAGAAAAAATCTACATTACAAATGTTGCAAGAACTTCAAATGTTGGCAAATTATTATTATGAGGCTTAGTCGAAGAATACCTCTGAAAACCACAATTTTGGAATAAGGACAATAGACCCTTGACATTAAGTCGTGAAGTAATGTGTAAACGATATTTCACAATTAAATCAATTTG
Organism: Conopomorpha cramerella; assembly: GCA_012932125.1. Taxonomy (NCBI): domain Eukaryota; kingdom Metazoa; phylum Arthropoda; class Insecta; order Lepidoptera; family Gracillariidae; genus Conopomorpha; species Conopomorpha cramerella. Next base: position 14,615 of record SJJU01012928.1, read on the forward strand.
TAGGGAACTTTAATCCATTTCTCATTAATTTCAAACGAAGCGTAATCATGCTACTCATTCAAGTACAAAGGTATGTGTACAAAAGAGTGGGTGGTATGCGCATGCGCACACTGCGATTATACCTAATAGAGGCTGAATAATCACTGTCATCACAATTTTGCAAACTACTGTCATCAGGCAAATAGATCTCGCTTGTATAAATACCGTACGCGCGTCACCGCTATAAAATTTGACTTTAGTTTCTTTTGTCCCAGACCCTATAAGCAGCATGGTTGAAATTTACCACCCAAGTATGGATGAATGAATGAATGCACTCCAAAAAGACATTCCAGGATATACGAGTGAAATCTCACTAAGTGTATTATTACAGCCAATCCATTGGGATGCAACACGCATTGTTGCATTAAAATTTTATACCGGATATTGGCGTGAAATTAATCAAAGAAAGACCTAATTCTTAGTTTATGTAATAATAACAATAATAATTTGGGGCAGTAATACCCGGTATAAACTTAATGCAATGTGAGTACGCGTTTCTTCAGAACAAAAAAAATGGTTTTATATTGCAACTTTCTTGACCCGCGTTCTGCGGCTTCTGTCTAAGATAAGCCACTAATAAAAATGCTAGAATCCTTCATTGATAGCAAGTCTAAAAGTGGCTTAACTCTTTTTATGATTTTCGAAGTGGTTTGCCAGTGTTGTGTGTTTTCAGAAGTTCTCTTGCACCCATAACAGTGAATTTAGAACAATCGACGGTTGACAAAACGATCAATCACTTCAGTGATGTAAGTCCAATAGTATAATTGGTATGGATGTTGTCGAAAACAAATGAATCCACACAACGGTATTTGTTCTAACCCCACAGTGCGTGCTTTTTTGAGGCTTTGGAACAGCCGTGAGGTTTTACATACATACACACAATTCACGCTTTTCTCTCAGATGCAGACTACAGATCTCCACTTGTCACTGTCATGATATACCCCTTGCCCTTCATCTGCATTCATACATGATCTTCGGTTTCGAGTACTTTTCCTCCCACCATCCGTCAGGACAGCACCAATCTTAATGGGTATATATATGTCCTTATGGGATGCCCTCTACTCACCCGACCCTTTACATCAACCATATAAATCTCTTTCGTTAATCGACTTTCATCCATCCTCTCCATTTGCCCAAACCACCAATTTTATTATTTTATTTACCTGCATTGGCCATTCGGTAAATGTACGAGCTGAATAGATACATAACAACACGTCACAAAAAAGTCTAAAACACATTAGACACTTATTTGCTTTTTTATGACGCTATATAAAATAATTTATAGTTTCCGAAGAAATACTGAATAGGAATAGTGTTCCACGGTT
>SJJU01012932.1:0-15713 GCA_012932125.1 Conopomorpha cramerella
ACTGGCTTTTACGACAAGGTAGGCAGTAATCCCCAAGGATTGACACCTATGTATAGGTAGCTTGTCTTTACATATATACCTATCTACTCACCCACAAAAAACAGGACCTTCGTTAGCCTATGTCGTGACAAAAGAAGATCTGGCAACAACTCTATTATTAGGTCGGGTAACCAAAATACTAAGGTAGGCAGTGTCTTTTTGCCTATATGGTGTGCACGCCACTGCTTACTAGGTTATGAATTTGGGTAATATTCTTGCTGTGTTATCAATTTGGGAATCCCGCAAAAAACTGTTAAGATTGCGTCAGTAAGTCCAGTGACGCCGGCGCAGATTATGTTCGTCCTTTGATTTAATTCGAAAATAATAGTTTTCATCAGTGTGGCATGAAGCTTTCATGGGTCGAGACGTCAATAATATAATGATCATAGTGGCGTGCAATTGGAGAGGCCTATGTCCAGCAGTAGACAAGTATGAGCTATAGATGATGATGAATCTTTTAAAACTTTTAGAATAATATTGACCGTGGGCAAGTGCCTCTGCCTACACCGCTTCGGTATTAAAAGGCGTGAAGTGTATAATAATATTGATTAAAATTATCAGTTTTAAAATTGTGTTTCGCTTATTTTAATTTAATTTGTAATTTATAAACATTGATATATTACTAGGTTTTGATTTTAAACGTGTTCTACTCATGTACATTCGGCCAATCATCTGGTCCATCGCTCTAAGTAGTTCATACCAATGTCATTAAATGTTAAGGTTATTTTAATGGACACAATATAAAACAAGTAGTAACTCAGGAGTTATCATGAAAACTGGCACTTTCTTGCCACATAACATCCATTTTTAGTAACTAAGTATCTACTTTTTCTTGTTTTTAATACAAACTACGGGCGCCCCGCGATTTCATTCGCGTAGTCTCAGTATTTCATACAAACTATAACGCCCTCTATTTAGTGATGCGTCCCACAGGATACCTAGCGATAAAAAGTAGCCTATGTACTTTCTCAGGTTCTGAACTATCTGTATAACAAATTTCATTTCAGTAAATTTAAGGTTTAGTTGTTCTGGCCTGAAAGCGAGACAGACAGAGTTACTTTCTCATTTATAATATTAATAAAAAAAATACACAAGCCTTTAATCCCATATAGGGTAGGCATATAATATTAGTATAGTTTTATTTGAGTTTGGCTTAATCTAAGCAACTAACCGGCGGCGATGAGCTTTACGTAAGAGCGCGCTTGCTTATTAGGTACCTATACACCCACCATTTGATCCCAGACATTACACTCTTTCCAATCTAAAACAAGGGCATCTCCAACACATGCCACTGAAAGTTCATTGTAAATCTCCCGGAGGTCCCGGCGCGGTTGCGCAGGCGGCGGCAGTTTGACGAAAGTTGACAACACGGCTGTCATTGTGACAGACTTGCGCGGGCGCATGTAATCGATACTACTGTCTGCTCGCCGCAATAGTTCGGTGATGATACTTTAGCATTTCGCAGAAGTTGATTTTGGGGCAAATTGTAGAGTCGTTGAGGTCAAATTATTGGACCAAGCGCCTCTTTATTGAAGTTAATATAATAATATCTTTGACGTAAACTATTCGTTTCACATTGTAGTTCATGAGAAACAAATACTTAGAGAATGATAGCCACCGCCGTGCATCTAAGAACACCTAAGAATACCGCTTTCAGGACCCCAGCCAGGATACACGGTAGTCGAATTATTTTAAGAGCCCGGAACTACATGGTGCCATCTAGCTGCCATACTTCTGTTCCCAGTACTTGTTTTCTAAAATAGAGAGAGAGAGAAAGAGAGAAGTATATATGCACCAAAAAAAAGGAAGAATAAACACAAGTAATCACTGAGAAAAGAAATTAAAACAGCCACCAAGATAAAAACAGAAATCGACATAAAGACACAAACACAAAAATAAAAATAAAAATCAACGATATGCACAACAAAACACAGAAATGAAAATTATACAAATGAACAAGTTTTTGGCTACAAAAACATTGTGCTGGGGTTCGCACCCACAACACTGACTTTAAGCAATAGCTTTTTACTGATTGATTAAAAACCTACTACTAAAATCGATGAAAAAATTATATAATATTTTTACAAAAATTTCACATATGCGACGACAAACTCATTCGCAAAAGTATCTTATCGCAATCTAAACAATAAAAAAAACTTGACAAGACTTCACTTCAGCTATTCTCGGGGGACACAGAAAACTGCACCGACTTTGCCATCCCCAAAAACTAAACAGTCCAGCATAATCTGAGCTTTAATTCTATACCACTGTTACGTCACGTCAGCTCAAGGTGAACCTGAAATTGTACCACATCCGTTGATCAAGAAAGTTCATTGAAAAATCTACATCAACAAACACTTAAGCAAATGTCACTTATCACCTTAAAAAGCCCCGTAAAAAAGTGTTACATCTTGACAGGGTATCTTGAGAGATAGTAAAAAAAAACTGTAAAAAAATCAAAGCCAGCACGTCGTCGGCTCTCTTAGATGTCTTTAGCATTCACTGTTTCTAATTAGATTACTCGTACGTAGGTATTAAATCATCTAATTTCCTCAGGATATTTCTAATAAGCAATTTGCTGTTTTATGAAAAGCAGCTTTTGAAAGTTAATTTTTATAGGCGAGTTTTAAAGTTTTTTTAAGACAAACAGCCAGCCAGTATTTGTTTGATGTAGGACTTTCCTTTTTGCAAAGAAAAGGATCTTTCGTCACGTCCCATAAAGTTTGTGCCCACAGTAAGAGTCGTGGGAGGGACATAGCTCCATAGATAATACAAGCATAAACAAACCAGCTAATACAAATTAAAAAGGGAACAACAGAAGTCTAATAAATTATAAACGCGAAAGTTTGGATGCGTGTCTGTTATTCTTACAAACAAAAACTGAACGGATTAAACTCTCTCAAAATTATCAATGAAACATTAATCATCTAGAGGTATAGGCTAGATGCAGACCTAGTATCGGCGATATTTGAGGCTGAATTTAGTTACGTTCCGAAATCTAGGTTCTATCTACATATAATCTAAATAACAATCAACTATACCAAAATTATGTAAAACCAAGGTTTGTTCTCAAAACATTTTGACAGACACACATTGGCAAGTTAAGTTTAGCTGGGGTGTCCAAAACAGAGGTTATCAACACTGTGGGATACTTGTGGGATTAGAACAATGAAAAACTTTCATTCGTTTCCTGTCGGTCTATTCGTTTTCGGCAACGTCCACTCGCGGTGTTGCGATTGTGCTTACGCCATTAAAACTTAGTGTTCTAACCTCACTGATTCAGTTAAGTGACCTAGCAGGATCCATCATGGCTTAACCCTTAATCGAATATATTCCCACTTGACAAACAAATAATTTGAACCATACTGAATGTCTTCACTGGAATTACCTAAAGATTTGAGAGAAGTTATCACAGGAATAATCACATAAGGTATGTAACATTACAAGACACATACCTATTTAAACATCAAACAATGATTTGAGGTTGTACATAAAAGCTAGATTTTATAATAAAAAAACCTCGCCCGGGTTTATGTGATGGAGTCAGTAATTAGAATAACAAACGTCAATAGAGTCCAAAATCCATTAGAAAAACACCTAACCTTGATTAAGGGTTACCACAGCGCGCTGCCGATTAATTAACGATGATAAAAACGGTAAAATACCTACACTCGAAACTATGGACCGTTTTCTATGTTATCCCGACCCCACAGCGCGGGACTAACTTCAAACTTTCCTCGATGACATTTCAAGAATGTTTCATTTCTGTTATCCACCTAATTAACATCAATAGCTTCAGCGGTGGCATTTTTTTTTCTGTACACAAGCGGCAGGATGCAAAAAATAAGAGACGGATGTCCCTTCTATACGTAGGGTTGAGAACGACAACGCGTAATTGTGAACTTTATGAGACTGTGATAAGTTTCATTTTCGAATGGACATAAGAAATTTGGTTGATCATAAAAATGGCAAATATCACGGCCAGTTAAACGCAAGCTCCATTTATATGAACACGTCAACACAGAGCGAGTGCCGGAACGAACAGCTTTGCCAAATTATGATTTATAGTTAGTTGAGTGGGGGTTTTCGAGCTTTCAGCCATTTCCGGATTGTTTAATTTATGTTCTTCTTTTTTGTACTTTAGAATCTAAATACACTTTATAATAAAACAACTAATTTATTTAAATCAAATCTAGAAGATTTGATTTGATTGGTCTCCTACCTAATTCCCCATGCACACACCATATTTTGAATAAATTATGAATGAATTCAGTTTTTGTGAAATATATTATTGATGGGAACAGGAATTAACGGGAATATACTTTGCTCAGAAACAATAAGCTATCTCTCAATGTCTCCAAAACGAAATATCTCACTTTCACAATAAGAGCAAACTCTCAGCCCCCACTTCAATCCTATGATATTATCGCCCATGGGTGCTCAAACGCTGCTACCTGCAATTGCAGCCCTATTCAACGGGTACATGACATAAGATATCTTGGTGTCCAAATCGATTCCAATCTAACCTTTAAGCAGCACATCAATTTACTATCAGGTCGAATTAGGAAGCTAATTTTTACTTTTAAATCACTCCGTTGTGTTACGGACCCAAAAATCCTAAAGCCAGTATATTTCGCTCTGGTACAATCTCTGATCACCTATTGCATTAGATCCTGGGGTGGCGCCCCAACCACAACACTTATCCAACTGGAACGAGCTCAGAGAGCTGTACTAAAAACAGCTACATTTAAGCCATTTCTTTTCCCTACTGAGGAACTATACACTTATTGTGAATATCTTATAATATATATCTTATCTGTCCGTAAATTATTCATTCTTCTGACCATTATCGAACAACACTCCAAGATTATTATAAAACCATCTGACCAACCTCCAAGAAATAAATTAATTTTTCGTAGTTTTCAATTAAACACTTCATTCACTCATAAGTTTTCATGTTTCATGGGGCCATTTCTATATAATAAAGCTAATAAGTTACATAACCTTTACAAACTAAACATATTCTCAATAAAAAAATGTATTTCGACGTGGTTAATGCAACTGACATATAAAGAAGCAGAAAATTTACTACATATAACTAAATAACCCACACTCACACACATACATAAACTCGCACTCTACCATCTTCCCACCCACTCACACACACCCTTACCCACCCACATTTACACACTCACACCCGCCCACCTACACACACACACCGCACACCCATTCACAAACAACACCCCTAGTCTTTAAGTTGAAACATTTAATAACGCTGCTTAGAATACTTGTATGTTGCCATAGTTCATACTCTTGCTATCTCTTGAAAGAGCTCTGGTTCCTCTGGCACAGGTTTTCCCTATTTGAGGTTCCAGACATACTTAGATACCATGTACCGTTACTACAAACACATTTAACTCTGCGATAGTATTAAGTGGATTTATATGAATAAATATTATTATTATTATTTTTATTTTATCTTTATTTCTCTCTTAAAGAGGTTCTTTGGCACGGGCTTACGCCAAGTGCTTAAGTTTGCATTCCTACCTAAAATACATACATTTAGATTTATAACTCATGGTCTTTACCCATAAATTTCCGTACAATACGGCAGGTATTCAGTATTGCAGCTTTTTGAAGTAATGTATAAATTGTTTTCGTGACATTGAGAGTTTTTAAACTATCGTGTAGTGTGTAAGGGATGACGCCTGTAGATGAAAGTATGATCGGAACTGTTTTGACTGTGTGCACCTGCCACTGTGTTTTGATTTCTATAGCCAGGTCTGTGTACTTAGTTATTTTTTCTGTATGTGTGGTGGAGAGATTGTGTGTGTTAGGTACAGCTATATCTATCAAGTAAACGGTTTTGTTCTTTTTGTCGTGAAGTGTTATGTCTGGTCGGTTGAAGTGTATTGTTTTGTCAGTTATAATGGTCCTGTCCCAATAAAGCTTAAAGTCTGCTGAGTCTAGGATAGTCTGCGGCGAGTATTTATAATAAGGTAATTTATCTGTGATTAGGTTATATTTAAAAGCGAGGTATTGGTGAATAATGGCTGCACATTGGTCATGACGATGTTTGTAGTCTGATTGGGTAAGAGATCTGCATGCGCCGGTGATATGTTGTATTGTTTCAGAACTACTGTGGCAATGTCTACACATGTCATTTGCAAGCCTGGTGTCGTGAATTATGTATTTTCTGTAGTTGCGCGTATCAATGACCTGATCCTGTATTGCTAACATAAATCCTTCAGTTTCTGGAAACAGTTCACCTCTCTTGAGCCAGGCATTTGATGCTATTTTGTCAACATTTGGATTAGCCAAGTCAAGACGGTGTCGACCGTGAAGCGATTTTTGTATCCATGTGTCTATTTTTTGTTGCTGTTCTGTAATGGTTTCATTATTTTGTGGTTGACTGTCTTGTAAATTAAGAGGGGTGAGTTTAAAGTCGGCACGGACTACGGCATTGTGTAAATTCGAGTTTTGTGCGCGTGAACGGAAAAATGATCTGAGTGTAGATATTTGTTTGTTGTGTAAATTTTTTATATCTATTATACCTCTTCCTCCTTCGTGTTTTGGTAGAGTTAATCTTTGGATGCATGAACGAGGGTGGTGTTTTCTAAATAGGTAAGTAATTGATTATTTCTTTACAGCATTCTGTGTGTTGACTTCTGTGGTAAAAAGGTCCTAACAGATATTACTTCTAGTTTTATCCTAAAGGAACAAACACTGTTAATAGAGGATAATAGCAACGGCGATTTTCTTTGCATCTCTTTGTTGTACACACTTTACGACTTTTAATCCCAAAGCCGGGTAGGCAGAGGCACTTGCTTAACCCAACGTGACAAGAGGTGAGCCCATCGCCGTTATAGGGTTCACACATTACGCGGTGGGCGAGTTTCATCACGATGTTGTCATTACAAAATGTAATTAAACAAACGCTGACTAGGGACAAAGAATAAAAGTCCGAAAGATTTAACTACTTAAAACATTGCCGTGTGCTTTTAATGAAAAGTTCCAAAATTAAAAACTTCAGTTTAGGCAATTAATTGCGGCGCTGGCTGGTGTGGTGAACCGCGGCGCGAAGGAGACAAGACTGATGGCCTCCCTGAATTGAGGTAATTATTGAACAGAGCGGCGCGCGCGCATTCGTACCGTACCGGTACCGGGCTGGAAGTAAGACTGGGGTGACTATGATTTCTGCACAATCGTGAAACATTGTGTTGTTACATACAACACATTAGTGGATGTTGATTTTTAACTATAATTATTGTTGTAAACATATTGCACATAAAGCTTTTAGGAAATGTGTCAAAGACATGTACAAAGGCAGTATTTTCTTGTTCTTTGTTATTTATAGCCCACCAAATATTCTTTTTTACTTAGCTCACTCTCGTCAGCATACGTTTTATTGCCTATATTTACCTATATTGCCTATAAGTACGTACTTTGTAATTAGCTAATTTACTAATTATTTGGTTTTCATGTTACAGTATATATAATATAATAATATTATATTATAATTATATAATATAATATAGTACTTAGGCCTTTCCAATTGCACGCCACTGTGATCTGTTTTCGGCTTCAAGTCAACATGCGGCACGTTCATATACAAAAAAAATATGTCGATCTCGTTTAAAATACTACAGTGTAGTCACCCTACAGGATGATGTCTGTGACAAATGATAATGTTCACGGATTATTGGTCCGCGTTCCTGTACGGGATGAACACGTTTACACCGCTGTTAGACCACCGTGTCGAAGCCAATTTACAAACATTCCGGAACTTTTAACTATTACGTGGAGCTTTTTGCGAAGAGATTTCTTTTTTTTTTTAATATACTTAGGTTTTAATCAGAAATACTTAAACTATTTCGTGAACACAACATGTTCCTTGACGTCATAGCGACGACATACAACTTCATTACATATTGTGTAGTGAAATTGGTTGATTGAGGATACAAGAAACGGAGGATTGGCCGATAAGTCCAATCACATTTCTCGAATGATTAAAAAGTGTGCAGAAAACTTTCGTTTCAATTGCTAACTTTGGTAGCTTATAATAAATAAATATTTTTAAAACAACACACACATTGCCTTCATCCTCATCCTCATAAATAAATACATATATAAATAAACAGCCAGACACATCCAACAAGCACTTAAAAGCTCATCACCTAAGTACCTGCCAGCGGTGGGAATCAAACCCAAGACCCTACGGAATAGAGGCAGACATGCTGACCTAGTGGTCACCAACGGGTCCGTTTATAGGTATGTATTGAAGTAGATAATATAAAATACAAAACGACAATTATTTACTGCTATATTGTGCCGATGCCACACGTGCACATTGGACCATACTAAGAAAGATGCAAACTTAATCCATTTTTAACCGACTTCAAAAAAGGAGGAGGTTCTCAATTCGTCTGTATTTTTTTCTACGTTTGTTACGTCAGAACTTTCGCCTGGGTGAACCGATTTGGATGTTTTTTTTATTTGAAAGCTGGTGCTTCCCGTTTAATCCCATATAAATTTTATTCAGTTCCGATAATGGCATCCATGAGAAAAGCACATATGTCCAATTTTACTGGTTGAAGTCTGTTATTTTTTCTTTAAGTTATTTGTATTCAATTTAGTGCAGTATATGAGACCCGAAGTCGATCTACACATTGATGCATAGGATTCAAACGTAGGATAATCTATATATTATGAGGCAGTCAGCGCTAAAATGGCCTAACCCTAGACCAATCAGTATGAATAATAGATAGAATAATGAGTTTCACTTATGTGTGTAAATATTTTATGGAAGTTTATTTTTGTCGAAATGTTGTTCTTTAACATGAATGAGTTTATTTTAACATGTTATTAGTAAAATGCCGTATCTACTTAAGTCGGAATATAAAAAACTGTGGCTTAGTCCACTTTAGCGCTGAACGCCTCGTATGTACTCTACCGTTTAAAACAATTTCGTAAGTATAAATTTTTTATTCTTTAGTTATTTAGGGACTTAGTCATAGAGCGACCACATCAGTCCTATCGTATCCTAATTTTTTACGTTTCTACTTAACGTTTACATTTCTACTTAACCTTTTCACCGCCAATATCTTATAACATTGGACAAGCCATTGTGAAGTTTATCATTATCAGAGCAGAATTCAAAATCGTGAAAACATAATTAATCGTGAAAAAAAAAAAGATTAAGGTAACTTAAAATAAAAGTTATCTAGCTGCATCCGATTCTATTTATTTGATTTACTTTTGAGCCCATAGTAGTAATATGTGGTGTCCGCATTAGTGAGTGCGTTATGCACTTGTGCAAACGAGCTGTCCTGCGCGGGCGCACTCCCTGGCGCGAGACGTTCCCGCCTTCAACTGTCACCCCCAATTATGGCGGGAATGACATTTTGGCGCGCTTGCTTTGTTTCTTCAACGGAATTCAATGTTTATTTCTCTTTATTAAAACGACGATCATAAAGATAAAAGAGTTTATTTCTGGCGTATATGAACTTTGCGGTTATAAAATAATAATTTAATTAGGAATGTATCTAGTCAAAATAATAGATGTTTTGAAAGAAAATTTGGGTTGTGGCACAAAACTTCTTGAAAACTAGTGAGTTTCCATTTTGTGTTAATTTTTTCCAAACCGACTACAAATTATCCTATAAGAAACAATTCATATTTTCATCCTTGTATTAAATAATTCAGTAAACACATAATTTTTAACGAGAAAATCAAGAAACGTCTCTAAGTATGCAACAATACAGAAGCACATGCATGTCTCTTTGCTGGCGACAGCACGGGACACCATGCAGCTACTGCCCCTCAGATCGCTTTGTAAGACTCTAACTAAATTATGGCAGGGGAAAATCCATTATCTTATCATTGACATCACAATACAATCTCAAATCCTGAAACATATTTACCTACTTTTTAGCCTTGGATTGATTCACAGGGTGGATTGATGCGTTACGACTTACGAGTATAAAACAAAGTCACAAAGTGCCCGAAATGCTTCACTTATTATCTGGTTCAAAGGACTCCATTTCCGATAGAAAACCACAGAATCGTGGAAGAAAACCAAATTCAATAACAGTAATAACCAAATTCTATACAAAATTGTTTGTTTTGAACGACAGAACCCTGAAACATCTGTTCTTTATTTTTTGGCGCTGCCGCCGCCACCGTCGCCGCCGCGAGCGCAAACGAGGCGCCCGAGGGGCTTTTTTCAGTGTTTTACTTTAATGAGAGTTGACGGGTCCCGGGTTCTATTCCCGGCCTGACACGTCCACTCTCATCTGCATCCGTACACCTCCGTACAGTGACAAACACCGGATGATATGATATTGTTTTGCAGGTTTTGAAAAAAAGATTTTCATGGTTATGGAGGAAATCTAGTGTTAATTATGTTTTTGTATGGTTTGCAGCACCGGGATCCCAATCGGATTTCCTTGCGATAGTACGAACTTCAATTTTAGCATGCGGTAATTTTTAGCTATGCGTGATGCGTTAATATGCTGTTATAATAATGTTCAATGGCACCGAACTATTTACTTCGAATTATTGAAGGGAAGTATGTACAAAGTATAAATGGACATAATCCAATATAATAATTTGCACTCCCTGCGCAATATTCAAGTTATAGAAGATCTGCCTCTGCCTGCACGAGGCACATTCTCAAGCGTTCTGTAAATTTTTGCAAGCTTGAATTTGATCAGTTTCCATTGGTTTGTTTTTGTTGTCCTAAGGCACCTCGAATTTATTTCCATGCTCTCCTGTTTTCTTGTTAACCAAAGGGAAATTTTCCAGGACATACCGCCGCTATGGGAACGGGGTAGTGCGTAGTCAGACTTCTACCGACTAAATAGTTGCCCCGATAGCCGTCAGTTGGGCAAGGCGAACCTTCGGCAGCCAGAAGACTATACGACCAACCAAGACCATAGCTGCCTATCCTTATGTTGTTGCGATACTAAGATACCCCAACAGCCCTAGCAAGGACGTCAAGAAAGACACGACATAGAACAAATGACGCGCTGTGATTGGCTGCTATGTCACACATTGTGCAACTAAGCTAGTATCAACCAATCGCAGTGCCTGGTATGTTGTGTCATGTCTTTCTTGGGGTGCTTTGCTAGGCCTGCAGAGGTGCAAAGCGCCTTGACAAGATCACGCCACGCCTTCCTATCCTCAGCAACGCTCCAAGCCTCGCCCCAGCTCATTCCTGCGGAACACAGGACGGTTCGGCGCCGTGATTAAATGGGACGGCATCTGGCTCTCTTGCAGTCTGGAAGACGCCATTCTTCGGCTGTGGCCTATCCTACCTCCACCTCCTCATGGCGATTTCTTCGTCAAACAGATTTTAGTGGCGTGCAATTGAAGAGGCCTATGTCCAGCAGTGGATACATATGGCCTGATTATCATGATGATGGTTGACAAAAGAAATTGAAATAATCTAGCCCACACCTAATTAAAGATTCACCACGACCTAAGTTAATATAATACACTAACAAACGCACCTAAATTTCCACTAAAACGAAATCATAATTATAGCCAGCACTGAACCAGAACATTAAATATTTGTGTTTGCATAAATTTTTCAGAACCAATTACATTCAACACTTATTTCAATTTCATCCTCGGCGACTATAAATAATTTAATTTGACGTCTCAATTATTGGACCAAATCACTTCCCGCCGAAAAAGTTTTTTTATTTTATTTTTTTAAATATCCGCGCGGGCGTGAACCTCTTCAGCCACGCCTCGAACTATGGTTTCTGCGGCTTGAAACACGATCTACTATTCACCCTTGCGATCGTATCGTGCAACCGAAAATGAATCTTAACTCGTAGGAGTTAGTTTCTGATTTTGACAAGTTGTTACACTGAAACATTTTTTAAGCAGTAACATCACCTATTCACTAGAGATATAAGGCAACTTTTTGTTTGTTTCAAGTCAAGATGGGCGTGCGCTGAAACCAGTGCAGTATATTTTTTTCAGTGTCCCCACATGCTGACGATTATTTCTGTGGCAACCACTGTTAGTCAGATCAACGTACAAACTCCATTAGTTCACACATTAGCACAAATTTAGTCGAATTATGTAATTAAATAAAGTAATTTAATAAAGAAACTGGATTAATAACAATCAGTTGGTTGTAGTTGTGTCGATCGTGGTTGGATTGGACAAGTCGATTTTCGAAGTAAATTTATCTGACACTGCGCAGGTTTTTCTTGTAAAAACTTTTTTCGGTGGATCGGGCAGTTTTGATTGGTGAATTGTTAGACCTTGGGAAGATGGAACCCAATAAAGGTAAGTGCTGAAGTAATCATAGTATATTTCATACCTGTTACGAGTACTAATAAGAGACCAATGAAATTTTAATAATACCAAGAATTTTCCTCAAATTTCCCCCTCTTTACGTATTGCTCAACTCTCGTGCCGCCTGGAGATCAGCGGACCTTACCTTCCGTAGTACCGTCTTAGGTAGTACCGACAGTACTTCTTTTCATGTAGATAGGTACTGCACTTTTGATTAAGGAAATCGTTATAGTTTGGGCGTGAGCTTTAACAATTTTAGCTGTAAAATGGTTCATGTTGGCATCCATAATTGCAAGATGAGAATATTATGTTGTCATAGTTATTTATTTGGTTTTAACACATTCGTGGACACTTAGCTATGACAATAGAAGTTCTTATTGTTAACACGTCGATAGTGAACGCTTGTTGACATGTGGGAATTTGCTTAGCAAGTGCCTCAGCCTACCTCGCTTTTGGGATTAAAAGGTGTGAAGTTTTTTTTTATAATACTTAAACATTCAATTTGAAACCATACTTAGTAGGTATCTACCAATCAAAGCTAATGTATAATCACAGAGGTGAAATATTACCCCACTGAAATATGTTAAGCATTATTAAAAGATGATTAAGTTATTTGCTGCTTAAATTTAATGTTGCTGTCTCTATTGTAATTTTTTTGCCAATTTCTTTAATTAAATGAAGCTTAAATATTTTTTTATAAATAAAGAGATCACCTATGTAATCCCAAGCGACGAATAAGTACTTATGGTTACAAAACTGATAACTCAAGGTTATGTGCAGCAGGATGCTCGATGCCCTATTGAGAACATTACCAAACTTTAAGATCAGGGGCGGTAGCTTGTGCAGTGCACGCCTAGAGTCGTAAGCCGCGCATAAGAATAGTACTAAGGTTTTCCCTTGCCTGTCGTAAAAGGCGACTGAAAGGGCGTAGGAGCTGTGGCATGCGGGTGGGGACTCGCGTGCCCCTAACACGGCCCCTGAGTCTCGACGGCGGTACCGTGGTGACCCTGTTATCGCTGTACGACTTCGTGAGCTGGGGGTGCGTAGATTCCCTCCATTCCGGTGACGGTCCGCGAGGGCCGACGCGGCCGGGGCCACTCTTGGACGTAGTGGCTCAGGCTATTCCGGGGACCCGGCAATAACGCGGGAGCGGTCACCGTGGGGTTTTAGTGGGTGCGAGTCCCACATAACCCCGTCGCTGTCCCCGTTGGCGGTGGGGTATCCATAACGGATTTCCCAATGATAAAAAAAAAGGTTATATACGCCTAGAGTCAGTTCCCCACTATTTTCCCATTTTTTTCCATACTATTTTCACCACACGGCTACATACATAAACATTTGACTCGCATGGCATGCACACCATATAGGCAAAAAGACACTGCCTACCTTAGTATTTTGGCTACCCGACCTAATAATAGAGTTATTGCTATATCTTTTTTTTGTTGTACTCACGACAGAGGCTGACGAAGGTCCTGTGTTTTGTGGGTGAGTAGATAGGTAGTACCTGTGTTTCGTAAAGACAAGTTACCTATACATAGGTGTCAATCCTTGGGGATTACTGCCTACCTTGTCGTAAATGCCAGTGCACGCTACTGCATTGTACCAATATTTTTTATTTTACTCTTTTCCTCCAAAATGTATGAAAAATTATGTACTTCTAGATCCACAGTTACTTTTACTACTAATTTGACGGTTTGGATCCAGATATACCCTGATAACCAGTAAGGACAGAATATATTATTGTCTCTTACTCTTTCACTCCAGCATGTTTTTCATATTGTTGTCTCGATTTATTGCAAACGTCAGTTTTGTATTGCAAGTCTAGTTGCTTTTGGTCTGAGTGCGTACCGAAAAGGTGTGTGGAGGCTACAGTGATAGGCACATCCCCAATCTCCCATGTTGGGAATCAATGTCCTGTAAGATATAGAAAAATAATATAAAAAAATAGGTTAACATAAAGGCTAAGCTAGTTAGGTAGTTATTAATGCCTATGAGATAAAAAACGTGATGGATCCAGTTGTGAAAAAAAAACCTTTTATCGATCTACATAATTACAAATAGGTAACTTATGACTTGCCCTATTTTATAGTTAGGCAGGCGGATAGATATGTAGCCGGTTTAAAAAAATGTAGTTAGGTACTTCAAGAATAATAAAGATAAAGAATAACAATATACTTATAACACGAGCGATATATCACACAATATCACATCGTAGCCACGCTACATTTGAGACTGACACTGAAAATTTTCCTAGAATACTTATTACTGAAAAGCAGAAATGAAGTGCCTACTTAGTTAGTTAAATATAACATAGGTAATATTGAGATATCATATTTCGCCAACACGCCCAGATGCTCATGCGCGTACGCACGGGCGGCTTAAGTCTGCGTTGATGTTGTGCCTTCATGGCCTTAGCAGACTACACAACTTCAAACAGGACTTTGGCTCTTGCTGCTTAGCAATTCTTACAAAACTGGAGTTCAGAGAATAGTGGTTGTGTAAAGTATTAAAAGGACAAAACAGTACGAAAGAGGACTTGCGGTCCACGGCACAGGACTATCGATTACAGAACACACGTGCTTGTCTTGTTAACAAGGGTTTTTTACAACACAGCTACTTGCTGGGCGGCCAGTGCGAAACTAGCTAAGACCCGTGGCCTCGAAATTTGTCCCTGTGGCTGTGGTTAAGCAATCTGAGTCATTTATTGCATGGGTGACCGTTTTAAAAGTGTTCGTTTTGAGCACTTTGGAATTTCAATGGCGCAGTTTTTTTTGTGGGTTTTGGCTAATGTAACGACAGTGGTCGTTTGTTAAATGCCTTCCACACAGCATGAAAATATGTAACAGTTGAATCGACTGAACAGGTGTTTAATTACCGACATGCTACTTTTCTGCGGGATTGACAGCGGCAAAATCGAAAATAACATACTTACATATTATAGTTACCTAGTTTCCATGCATTTTCTTTATTGTTACAGATACCGCAACTAACGACCGAACAGAAAGGGAGGATACTTCACAGAAGCCTTACGATGGCAAAGCACAAAACCAGAACTACAGCAACTACAATTTCAAACCTAACGAGTACATGTTCCCAGACCCTAACAATCCGAATAATTTCCTCCAGATGATAAAGTGTCATGAGGACAGTCTTCTGAGACTTCACCACCTCACAGCCGGCAGGCAAACTTATGACGCGACGTATCAAAACGCGTGGTACCCCAAAGATCTTCAGCGTCCCTACATAAAACCCACAGAATACTTAGCACATTACGAAGATAACTTCCGGAGGAAGTACGAGAAAGGAAGCGGTGACGCAGAGGCTCAAAAAGACGCGGCAGAGGAAAGTGGGCAGAAAAC
>SJJU01012940.1:0-15235 GCA_012932125.1 Conopomorpha cramerella
CCTGCTTTTATTTTTGCAACCATCGCCTGCTATTGATAGCTCTGTCAGATATGTTGAAGCGCGAAATATAATGGTAATGTGTCAAATATGTTGTACGAAGCTACAAAAAACGTACATAATGTACCAAATCTGATCATTTTTTACTAAGGTAGGCAGTGTCTTTTTGCCTATATGGTGTGCACGCCACTGCTGTTTACCCAATAAAACTAAAATAACGTCGAGTTGAACTCATTTTTTAAAATCGGTTGTAAAGATGGCTTCCCTAGGTAGACTATCAAAGTCAAACGACAGCACCTGAAATCACAATAACAGCGGTATACATATTATTATACAGTTGTTTTGCAGAAGAAGACTTGTTCATAAAAACCATTTGAAGTCGATTGAACGATGTCAAGTTTGATTTGAAATCATAAAAAATCATGGCCTCGAAAACGTTCGAATCGCAGATACATTTTCCACTGACACACGATGATACATTCAAAGTGCTAGGTTTATCGGAGGGAAATTAAAAAAAAAGAACGTCGAGGTTTTACTTTTAAATAATCGCGTTTTAGAAAATTAAATGTAAGCGGCCAGTGTCCCTAAAAATAAAATAATACTTTATTCATACTTTATACAAAACGTTCTAATTGATCAATAAATACAATATACTCGTAGTATAAAACAAAGTCTCCTCTCGCTGTCTGTCCCTATGTATGCTTATACGTATATTCAAAACTGACTAACAGATTTTGATGCGATTTTAGTAGAGTGATTATTAGAGGAAGGTTTATATAAAAGTTTAGGTTAAGTTTAAGTAATGGTTTGTTCAGATTATGAGCCACCAACTTGTAAGTGAAGGTTTATATTGACATTCTTAACTCCTTATAATCCGTGCTAAAAGTGACCGAAGGGTACTTCTGATCCTAAGGGTCTGCCCATCCCCTTTTGGGTGTTACGGAAGTGGGTCTATGTGTATATCAAACGTATCTCGCCCGAACAGAAAATTGCAATCGAATGAACTTGGTTGGAAACTCAGTCTGCTCGGTTAGATCCTTCCTCATTCATCTCTAATGGTTTTTATTGATACATTGAAAGATTGTCTTCAATCTAGTACAAAGTAACATGACGTCACGGTTCACGATAAATCGGTTAAGGGTTCAGATGTTCAACTTAGAAACATAAAATTTTACGTACCCACTAACCTATAGTATCCCTAACATATTTGGGTGAAAGCATTATTTGTAATTTAATACACTCGTGAGCAAACATTCCGGGTAACGCTGAATTTTGTGCACAAAAAAACATCTAAATATCTCGCAACCGAGAACAGCTAGCCGAGTAAAAGAAAACTGTTTTGTAAAGACAGTAAAATAAAGAAAATGAAAGTCATAAATTATTATTGTATTCAATAAACCATCAGCCCCATGACGTCCACTGCTGGACGTGGGTCTCCCCCAATGAATTCCACGATCATTTAGGGAGGGGGAAATGCCAAAAATTGGCACGCTAGGCAGGCGAGTTGGCGATCGCAGTAAAATTGTGGTTTAACTCACAGAGAACGCTGCTGCCCGGCCTCTGGAGATTTCCCTCGGTCGCCTCTTACGATCCCCAAGACGGGAAAAGTTGGGCTGGGGTGGTGACACATGTATTCTATTCGCCGTCACCGCCGCTAACTAACTTACTCCATATTACTACGTTCAAAATTATATAATCTACTATATAAAAATAAGTCGGGTTTTCCTACCTGACGCTATAACTCGAACCGATTTCCACGGTTTTGCATTCGTTGGAAAGGTTTCGGGCTCCGTGAGGTTGAACCCATCTGGTGGCGAAACGGAGTTCGCCGGGTTTGCTAGTTTATTATATTATTATGACCCGGAATGATTGCTCGCGAGTGTATTTCAGAAGCTTGTTAACCCATCACTTGCCGTTGAAATTTTGGGCATCCGCCGTAAATTCACAAGTGCCACTCACAGGAACATTTCAACGATTACGACTATTATAAATACATTTTAGGCCGGATACTTAGCTTGATGAGCGGTCCGTAGGCGCTGCTGTAGCTACGGAGCTGTTGGTACTAGTTTGAAGTAGCTTCCGTGCTAGTTTTATCCGGGTTACTTTTTTTTTCTTAGTTAGCATAAATCATTCTCTTAGTCGCCAGTTTTACTTGCCGATAATGTGCCTGACAGTAAACATACTTCATGTAAAATAATCCCGAACTTAGTATTAGAAACGTTGTTGGGCTCAATATGAACGACTTTTACTATGGCTACAATACGTGGAATTAAAAAAAAACCGGAGGCAACAATTTGTCTTATTTGTATGGAAATTAAATTTTCTTTTCATTTCCCCGCATTGTCGAAATAGTTAAAGTTGTTTATATTGACGAGCCCGACACCGTTTGTAAGACCACTGCTCGGGGTCCTTTCACACTCGGTATAGAAAAATATGTCAATATTAAATTTAAAAAAAAAGTTAAAGTTTTAATTTAAATAAACACTTTTTTACTTTAACGTGATGGTTTTCACACTCGGTATAGAAAAAATATGTCAATATTCAATTTAAAAAAAAGTTAAAGTTTTAATTTTAAAAAACACTTTTTTTAATTTAACGAGATGGTTTTAACAACCTTTTGCAGTTTGCTTTATATTGCTACTGAGCGACCCTATAAAGGGGTTGAATGTATCAACATTAAACGCGTGTGCGAGTGTGCAGAGGTCCAAATAAGAGTTTATGTCAGACGATCCCCAGGGATAGATTATACAACAGTGCGGTGACAGTTCAGAATAGTGGGCCGAGTAACAGTTGGAGGGTTACCATGGCTTTAACTACAATATTATTTTCGAGGTTAGTTTTATCTGGGTATTTTCCGCAACTTGGCAACCAGTGTGTGTTAAAAAATACATAGTACAAATAGTCGCTTCTCGGTGTCTGTGTATGTATGTATGCTTAGATCTTTAAATTTTCATTTTGAATAATGTTTGCCGGTTCAGCTAGTCTGTGATATAAAAATAAATCGCTAAATGTGTTGCTCAGCTCAAAACTAGAGAACGGCTGGATCAATTTCTCATATTTTTTGTTCATGTTCTATTTATTGTCAGTAAGAGGTAAGAGAAATTTAAAATAGAAAATTCCTCGGCAAAATCTACCAATTTTCTTAAAAATTACTTTAGTTTGAATAGAATACATCTGTCACCACCCCAACCCAACTTTTCCACTAGTGGGGGTCGGAGGAACGAACGCGGGAACTCTCCATAGAACGGGTAGCAACGGTCTCTGTGAGTGAAACCGCAACACCACTGAGATAGCAAACCCGACTGCCAAGCGTGGCGATTATTGGGATTTCCCCCCAAAAATCATGGAAGACATTGCGAGAGGCCCTCGTCCAGTAGTGGACATTATGTGGCTGATGATGACTCATATTTAATACAGGACAACGTCTGTCTAGTCTACTAGTATAATTTAATAATAACGAATTATTTTGCACACGTTTACAAAATCAATTTATCAATCAAGCTTACCAAAAAAAGTTGTGTAACTTCGACACTGTTTTGTCTTTTGAAAACGTTGAGAAAAATTAAATGTCATGTTATAGAAGAGGACAAAACATTGAGTTCCTACCTAACTTACGCATTGTCCAACTTTTATTAGCCAACTCAAAGGTTATAAGGTACGTGTACGTCTGCGAAATATCCCGGGAATGTACTGTAGTGAGCCTTTTAGTTGAAATAGTTTATATGAAGCTTTTTTTAGAAAAGTTTCCATTTTAATTGTGTAACAATCAAAGTAGGAAATTCCCACGTTGATTACAAGTAAACTCCTACATAACATTTACCGAGTTCTAAACTGTAAAAATGTTTTTATATTTGAAATTACTAAACACGTCTAGTCATCATGTATCTTCATAATAACCAAATACCCATTTAGGAAACACAGTACCGTGACCTCTTTCTCCCTGAACTAATTTGATATCCTGGTAGCCAATATAGATTTACTCTTAGGTCCGTTCTCCAAAACAATAATTAATTGTCAAGTGTCTCTTACACACAAACACTGTTAGAGCGAGACAAAATTTAATTTATTGGACAAAGAGATCTGTCATGTGTTCGAGGGAAACTTCAGAACAGGCCACTTAATTTCAACACCCCATTCCGAATATTATGATATCCAAAATCTAGTATAGTTCGTGCATTTTATGAACGCGCGCGGGCCTTAGATGTGTGAGTCGTATATGGACACGCTAGTTGACAGTTCAAACGAACAAAACTGCCACACACACATCTAAGGCCCGCGCGCATTCATGAAATGCACGAACTATAACCATAGTATCCCTCCACACTTCGGCCGCCACAATAAACTGAGTTACACTTATCACGTATTTAGGCAATTCGGGACGAGTTGGGATCAATGACGCGTCGTTGGGAAATTAAAGAATTTTCAAGTTCACGGGGACAAAGTGACGTTTGTTGTACGCTTTAGTGGACGTCATAAAGTTGACTGGGTGAATGCGGGGACGAGCTTATATGACCTGCAGTCATAATTTATGAATGTACTGTAACATTGAGTGGGTACCTACGTAAAGCTTTTAAAAAGTTATGAGTTGGATTAAAAAAAAATCTGTGAATGTTGCGATATAAAGATTTTTATGTGTACTTGGTGAAATAAAATGAACGAAAAGCACGTTGGAAATGCTTTTGAAGGTAATCTCTTTTTTTTACACAACTCATGAGCAACAATCGAAAGCCACTTATTTTCTGTAATAATTAATTATTTTACATGAAATTGTATCAATAAACTTCAATTTTATTGTTTTCCACAAGATATATTGAGAGAACTGGTCGTATCCACCTAATGGGGAATTTTCAGGGCCTTTGTTTCTCCTAGTTATTGAAAGATGGCGCATTCTGCATTAAGGGGGATTACTAATTTACTTACTTAGGTCCTAGCATACCCGGGCCTGGCAGATATCTCTCCATGTCCCTCTGCCCAGTGCTGCCGTCTTTGCGGCAATCCAGTCAATGCCAGCTGCCCTGAGCTCGGAGTCCACGGAGCGCCGCCACCTGTGCGTTGCTCTTCCTCATCTCCACTTCCCACTAGGACGCCAGTTGAGAGCCACAACCACCGGATCGTTCTCGCCTCTTCGGAGCGCGTGGTCAATCCATCTCCACTTGCGCCTAGCGATTTCTTCGCCTATCGGTCTTTCTTGGAATTTGGTCCATAGCTCCGTAATCGTAATCGTGTTTGGCCAGAAAATTTTCAGAATGGCTCTGAGTGACTTATTTACGAAGACTTGTAACTTGCTCGTAATGCCTTTGGTCACTTTCCACGATTCACAGCCATACAGCAGCGCAGGCTTCACTAAGGATGTTTGACTTGCAGACTGGGCGGAATGCTGCTTGTGCCTTCTTTATTCTTGACTCGATGTCACGTTCTGCACCGCCGGTTGTTGTTAGGATGCTGCCAAGATAGCAGAACGAAGTCACGAAGTTTAAGGGGTTGTTGTTTAGGGACACGGCTTCTGATTTTTTATGAAGGGGGATTAATGCCAACTAAATTACTGACGTTAAACAGTCACTATTGAAGGTGAAAGTCACCATCCTGTAACTGACATAAGTCACCCTGGATACCAGCGACATCTAGATAGATTTTTTTGGAATATGAAAATTCCCCATTGGCCCGTGCTGTAAAGTTTTAAAATCGATTTATTGCAATAGTTCGCAAAGACCTAATTGAAGTCTATAGACAATAGGTGCTGTCAAGTGTCACCTTAACTGTCACTGTCTTGTCGCTTTAGTATTTCTTCTGCGAATCTTTTGTTTAACATCAGCCATATGACGTCTACTGTTGGACGAGAGCCTCCCTCAATGATTTCCGTGATAATTTGGCGGGAAATGGCAATAATCGCCACGCTTGGCAGGCGGGTCTGCGATCGCAGTGGTGTTGTATTTTAACTCACAGAGAGCGCTGCTGCCAATTGGGCAAAAGTTGGGCTGGCGTGGTGACACTATTCGCCGTCACCACGCGCTTTTGTTCACTAAAATTATATCCTAAATAAACTCTTAAATTTCATGCAAACCGCTTTTGTGTGTTATTATAATTGAATTAAACTTTTTAAAACGCATCACATCGGTATTTTAAGAACATGACGTAAAGTATTATGTCGGCCATGAAAATATTCTACAGGTTGAAAGATCAAAAATAATTTTCTTATTAATTTCCTCATCATCAACCCATATTTGTCCACTGCTGGACTTAGGTCTCTCCAATTGCACGCCACTGTTATCTGTTTTCGGCGTCTTGCATTCAACTTCTGCCAGCATTCATGCGGATATCGTCAGTCCAACTTGCCTGAGGGCGTCCTACACTCCGTTTATCTATTTACTTACACAGGACAAACTCGTATTATCAAAATAAACATATTTTCTTGGTTGGTATTTTAAAACAATACATTAGCATACATCGATACCGACTCTTGAGAAAATGTTTACAGAAAATTCAGTAATGTACGTCCGCCATATTCATATTACCTGCTCTTCCATGCATGAAGGAATAGACTTCACTTAAGGCCCTCATAGTTATTGTTAAGTCAACTGGAAGGTCTTCGAAGCTTACAATAATATCCAATAAAATTTGTTTTACGGAAGAGATAATTTTCATAGAAAATGCAGCAGATGATTTCCGAGAGGGAAGATTTGAGTCCAGAAGTTGGTTTCAAGAGGTTCTTGCCAAGAAACAATAATATTTCAGCATAAACCATAAAATCAAAGGAATTCTATTCTATTTTCAAAATACTCCTGTATTTTATTAGAGTTTTATAAGAACTTGCTGGAATTTCTTTAGCAAGTGCCTCTACCTACCCTGCCTTGGGATTAAAAGGAGTGAAATGTTTTTTGTAGGCCTTTATTTTATGATGAAATGCTACTTAAGTATTCAAGTTAGTGTCGACGTTCAAAGTGCGATTTTTGACAGTTGTTGTCTGAGACCTCTGTCAAATTCAGGATCCTGAGACATATCTCAAGATTTCTAATTTGAGAATTCATACAAAATGCAGGAGTAGTTGAGATTATTTTATGACTATGGTATTGTCTGGATTATGTAGTTTTTCATACATTAAAATAATTTTAAGCAAAGTCCTTGCAAACGGTTAGGATCCAAATACTTTAAAAACCCAATATAGTGTTACGCAGCAAGGATCAGAAAATAATTATGTTTCCTAAGTCTTCCACTCCTTCATGTCGTCTATATTGTTGTCTAGTTTTATTTTAAACTAGCTTTTTACTCGCAGCTTCGCCCGCGTGGACTTCGGTTATATTGCGGTATAAAGGAATATTTTGGTTTTCCCTCGGGAATATCATTTTTTCCGGGATAAAAAGTACCCTATTATTTAAACCGGACTTCTAACTATACGTCTGGAAAATTTTAAAGCAATCGGTTCAGTAGTTACGGAACAAACAAACATACTCACTTTCCCATAATATTAGTAAGATGTGTGTGTTTGTTTTTGGTTTGAGAGACAACCCACATTTTTTTAAAATACCAACACAACAATTTTTTAATATGTCAACTCAACAGGACATCGTCAATCATAATTGACAGATATTTAATACCTCAGGGGATCTCACAATTTGATCTTCACGCCCCCTAGAGAAGGGGTGGAAACTTTTTTTTAAAAAGAAAATCCCTCATTAGATTCAATTACCGAGGTACTGTCGGCTAAAAACGTAGTCTGTCAGTTTCGATATCATTACCTACATCACTAAAACATTAATAGGTATATGAGTGTTACATTGTGATAAGTAAAAAATAAACCTTCACGTCTAATGACATGCATATGATTTTCAACCTTAGTGTGGTAGAAAAGATTCTTGTCTGACTGTACATACATAGTTAGGTGATCCATTGTTTTTGTTTCGTACCTACGTTGAAAAAAAATGATAATCTCACGATCAATCATAGTTGGTATCCAGCACTAATCTCGTGCGTCGTAAGACAGGTCAGCCCCCCTAACACAGAGCTCCAACAAAGAAGTGACAAGACTAATAAACGCGCTGCGATTCGTTGTAACAAACTGAGTCGCACGATGTGTGACATAACAGCCAATCACAACGCGTATTTGTGCTATGTCGTGTCTCTTTTGACGCGCGTGCTCGGCCTGCAGGTGTTCTAGATAGTCGCATAGAGGATAACAATCGCAAATTGCCATTTCAGCTCAGTAAGCGGCCGTACCATGACGTCTTTAATTAAAGAAATACCTACTGATTTACGTGGTAACAATTTCCTTGCAAATAGCGTTCAATAAAATTCAAACCGCACTTGCTTTATGGAAACTACATTGGGGAATTTTTTAACTCCAAATGTTTCTTATGTAGATGTCGCTAGTAGATATCCAGGGGGACTTCTGTCAGTTATACCTCTATGTTAGTGCGGTTTTTTTATTATTTGGGTGAGTTATTTAGACTTCAGACACTTTTGTAACATGCAGACAAACAATAAAAAAAATTACTGTCGCCTTCAATATTATACGGCCTGCTTGAAGTTAGTAATTTCGTTGACATTTGTCCCCCTAATACAACTAGCGCCATCTATCATAACTAAGAGAAACAGGGGCCCTGAAAATTCCTCATTGCATGAAAATCTTGATTGGCCGTAATTGCATTTCATTATTCTTGTTGGTCATACAGTGGACCTAAAATAAAAAAAAATGCTATTATTATTATCAGCCCACTGCAGAGCAAAAACCTCTCATGCTTTTTTCCACTTACAACGATTTCGAACAGTCGTCCACCAGGCGTCATCCTGGCGAAGTATTAAGTCGCGCCATCTCTTACCTTTCGTGGGGATCCTGGGGGTCCAGTCTGCTAAACTCTGGTAGATGCATTGTTCTATCATTGTAGCGGCAAACGATGTACATCGCTCTTTACTACGGACATCAGTGATATGAATGTAACGAAATCAGCAATGCACATCGTTTACCGCCAGAGCGATTCAACTACCAGAGTGTAGCTAACTAGAAAAATTTGATATTCCCGAAGGAAACTTGGATTTTTCCGTAGGAATGATAAGTTTTCTTAAAGTTGTCCTTTATACCGCAATATAACCGAAGTCCACGCGGGCGACACCGCGGGCGGAAAACTAGTAGGAATATAAATCGAAATAGCCAACGTCGTGACATTTCACGTGAGTTTATGTGAGAAATACCTGTACGTGTATTCTGTTAAATACTATTTACAGTATATTCAGACTAATTGACTCCGCACCGCAGTTTCAGCGCAGAGAAATTCAAACAGAATTTCTGTTTGTCATAAAAGTTAGTTGCATAACAGTTTGCCCACAACTGTTCTTTTTACAAACAAAGTATAATATTTGCTCTCTCGCAACGCGATACCGACAATATTTTGAGTTTAGATATTTTGTTACCCTGAAAACGAAGAACGCGAACGATGCAATCTTGTAAATGGTAATAATAATATTTTTAGCGATGAGAAAACGGAGAAGGTTCTAATACGGATCGCATATTTATGTTTTTTTTATGTTCCACGCATAACTTATATATATGGTATAGACCGATTTTGGTCTTTTTTTATTGTAACTGTTAATACGTTGATTACACTGAAAGTTCTTAGAACTGGCCACGTGCAAACAATTGAACTTTTTGCCAATGTTAACAAGTATTGTTTTCATTCATTTCCTATTTTTTTACGTTTTGGCGGAAAATTGAAAATTGTATGTGTCATGTCAGCATGAATTGGACGTAGTTACACAGAAAGGACTCGATCCACACTTTGCCCGAAATTGAGTTAGCTATACCAGGGTGATAAGTTAAGACATATCCATCATATAAAAAACATTTACACAAAAAAGTTCATCATCATCACTCATAGGTACTTGTCCACTGCTGGACATAGGCCTCTCCAATTTCGCCAAAAGTTCACTACAGCCTATTTTTTATGTACTCTGACTCAATCCACATGTATGGCGGGTCAATAGCGCATCCAACTTTAACGCTCAATATCTCCGAAGTAACTTTTTGTGGATTGAGTCCTTTCTGTGCAACTACGTCCAATTTAACGTGAGAAAATTTTCGTGCTATGACTACTTTATGTCTACTAATACTTTATGACTTTCGATGTCATTTAAGTTAACAAGAGAGTTATGATAGACTTCTATTGGCCTTTCACGATGAAGCCCCATCTCGTGCTACCGTTTATGACTGGTTTAATGAGTTGAAACGTGCTCGCACTATTCTTACCGATGATCTGAGTGAGGGACGGCCTTCTACGGCGACGACTGAAGAAAACATCTGTGTTAATGCGGCGTATGATAGAGGCTGACTAAATAGTGATCTATCAGCAGATTTTGGCAAGCTTAGGACTCAGCATGAGTCAAGTAAGACTTATTTTAAAAAAAAGTGTACTTTGAGTAGGTATTTTCTAATGTGTAATGGCAAAAATGAGAGCCACCGACCAAAGTATTGTGGCACTGTTTAAAGTAGGTTTTGTATAAGATAGTTTATTGTCCTGAAAGCACACTAGATGACGCTAGGTGTACTCCTCCTGAATGGCACTAGCGTTTGGTCAAAGACGTTGTATATAAGCCGTGTATTTGACAATGCAAATATACTCTCTCTCTTGCACTCAACTTGTGTTTTATTATTGGAACCGAGTCGGGGCCCTTGAGATCACTGAGCTACGTTGTTAAGGCATTGATCAGGTTAAATTAGAATGTACTCTTAGGGCTTTACTAATATTGGCGGAATTGATATATCGAAGAAACACAAAGCTCAACTTAACTTGTCAGTTGTATGTCAAATACGGGATAACTAGTTCAAGAAGACCTGTAATAACCGTTGTGTAAGTGAAAAAATGTTTATTGGTAAGGGGGTTAATATTCTACGTATGTACTTAGTAACCATTTCGTTTTCCGCTCCAGACTCCAGCAGACAATGTTTTATCCATATGTCGACATTGACTTAATGGATACACCCGAATGCAGTCGCCCTTGCATTGCACACAAAAAGAGAGTTTGTAACTTTTGTTTTACATTTTTGTTTACCGAAAACGACGCTCCCGTTTCCACTCGTGGCTATTAAAAAGAATTGTTTACCGATTTACCGAGGTGGAGGTGGTATGCCTGTATGTAATATGTAGTTAGAAAACTTCAAACGAATATTCACTATATTCGTGAAATATGATTGCAATGAAAGATGGTCGCGTTTAAATTTTATGTGGTGGCGACTGTGTATGAGGGGAGCTTGCGAATAGTGTGTAACAATCTATAATATATATACATGGTGGCTCATTCAAATCGGTCAGTATTTGAAAGTATGAAACTCTAAGGCATAAGAACTTAGGAACCATGTCATCCATTTTAATAACAAGAAAAACTGCATACGTTCATTAAAAAAAAGTTCTAATATTGTATTAAAAAAACAGTGGCCACTTTCAACACCTACTAAAATAAATCAAAGTATGTGAAAACAATGCATTGTATTAATTTTAGACATTATGTTTCATAGAAACATTTATTCCTTATGACCTATGGAATAGATCTCTAAATAGAAATTGTGTCAGTTTTTTTTCTCTCAAAACAACCGGGTTCGATTCCCGTGCTGAGTACAGGTTATTTTTCAAATGTATGAATGCAGTTTTTCTTCTTATAAAAATCGGTGACATGGTTCCTAAGAACAAATCATCCTATGTGTTAAAGTTTCAGACTTTCCCATACTGATCGATTTTCGTTGTAATGTGGTAACTCAACAAAGCCTTTACCGATTTGGTCTTGAATTATTCGTGGAAGTCCAGAGAAGGTTTTTACGTAGAGAAAATTAAAAAAATAGTGACATCCACTGCTGGACGGCCGGGACAGGCCACCCTGGAGGTTATACTTATTGTATATTCATGTTAATAGTTAAGACAGAACAACGTCTGTCGGGTCCACTAGTCTATATTATAAAAATTAATCGCATAATTTGTTTCTTAGCGCACGCCTCAACCATTTTTTTTTTACTTAGACATGAACAAGCGTTTGATCACCATCCTGCCTGATGTTCGTTGAAGTCCAAGGACGAATTTACGGCGAGAAAACATCAAATAATTTCCGGGACTGTGTTTCTTCCAAAACACATCGTACAAAGGCGACTTACTACGGCAAAATAAATGTTTGCCGGGACAGCTAGTAGTAAATAAATGCCACTAATGTAGA
Organism: Conopomorpha cramerella; assembly: GCA_012932125.1. Classification (NCBI taxonomy): domain Eukaryota; kingdom Metazoa; phylum Arthropoda; class Insecta; order Lepidoptera; family Gracillariidae; genus Conopomorpha; species Conopomorpha cramerella. The sequence goes on from SJJU01012940.1 coordinate 12,184, forward strand.
ATGTCTATGATTTTTTATAATAAAAATATATTGATTGATTGTTTGAATATGGGATTTTGAGTAGAATGGATATATTTTGAAAAAATATGACAGTAAACTTAAAACTTCTATAAAGAGCGTACGCATAGGCGTTTGAAATTCGAATAAAATATGAAGCGTTATTCTACATTAATTTGAATAATTATTAGATACTGGACACTGACGTGATGGAGACTAAAAAAAAGAAATAGAAGTAAGTAGTGCAAATGTGATAAAGCACATTGTAGATTAGTGTTTAACTTTCTTAACTTCGGAAATGCCCCGTTTTAAAAGTTTTTTATATGGCGCAGGAAAGTAGTTTTCTACTCGTTTGCTTCCAGGGAAAATCGATGTCTACCTCACAGTCCGGGGTATACATTTTAACACTTACGTTTATTTCCTTCCTACGTACCTACGTACGGTCGGGCAAGAAAGTGGCCTATTAACTTTGAAGACACTTCCTGTCTCACTAAAACATCGATAATTTGGAGTTGTCATACCCTGACAACCAAAAACGAACCTAATGCCCAGTGACATTGATATTAGTTTCAACTTTAGGGGTGGTAGATCGGTTTTTAACCGACTTCAAAAAAGGAGGAGGTTTTCAATTCGTCTGTATTTTTTTATGTTTGTTACCTCATAACTTTCGCCTGGGTGAACCGATTTGGATTTTGTTTAAATTTGAATTTGGTTCAATTCAAAATTCCGACAATGGCATCCATGCGAAAAAACACATATATGTCAAATTTTACTGGTTGAAGTCGGTTCTTTTTTCTTTAAGTTATTTAACCGACTGTATATGTACGATTAAAGACAGAAACAAAACTGGAAACCGTCGGAAATATACATTCGGAGGCAGACAAATTATAATTGCATCGCTTATTAATTTAGGCCTTTGAATTAATTACTTATTTTACTTGGTATAAAACAACGCACACTAATTAATTCAAGGAAAATAATCTTGTAACGAATGAAAACAATGAAAAAGTAATAAATATAGCAGGTAGCTGCTATGTACCTGAAGAATGTTCGGCGGGGTGTCTATGGAGATATCCCCCTCGACAGCAAAGCAAAAAAAAAAACTGCACGCCACTGTTGGACCCGACGACACGCCCTTTGTACTTTCAGAAACTCCTACCTAGAAGCGCCAGGCAAGGGACACTATTCGAGTTTTCAGGGCAGTTATGAGCCCTAAAACTTTTTTTACGCAGTTTAATGACATATGTATTTTCAAAGCTTGGAATTTTTTGCTGTTCAGTTGCAGTGTTAAAAAAGGCGACAATCTATGAAACTGTCAAGAGTGTAAAGTGTTCTTCAGGCCTGAAACATCGTTAAGAAACCAGCATAACATCACTGATGTCCCAACGGCAGTGACCGGGTCTTTATTCGAAGGAGAAAGCCAGGCTACCACCTTAACTACCTCATTAATTCAGGCTGCTCTCTACTCTGTGCAATGATTGTCACCCCGAACTAAACCTGGAAAACAATGCTTTATTGTGTTTACCTGGTCCATGGTAAACAGTAGTCAGGTCATGTACCGAAAGGCAATAACAAGAAAACGTTGCTTTTCATCTTAGTTTGGCAAATTTCACAATGATGATTTGTGTGTTTATGATAAAATAAATAATAAAATACACTTCACGCCTTTAATCCCAAAGCAGGGTAGGCAGAGGCACTTGCTAAAGCAAATGCTCGCGGTTCACCAAGCGTATTTAACCCAACGTGACAGGGGGTGAGCCCATCGCCGTTTTATGATACCACACAATAATAGGGCGAGTCTTTTTGGTTACATTACGAATTTATCGAAATATGATGAAAGTCCAGAGAAGCTCTCCCAATTATAATTTCAGAGAAAAGTGCCCGTGCGGAATAATTACATCGCAATACCAACTAGAGAGAAACTATCCACAGGCACGCATTTTGTCCTATTCGAATTCGCACAAATAGTGCAGGGCCTTCTATAGGACGTCCTATGACACAATTGATTTTAATTGGACCGGCGTTTTCGTACTTGACCCATTGAGACAGGGGTCATTGTCCCTCGGCATGTGTAGTTGAAAGGGGGTCTGGAAACTCGGAAATGATATTATTACCTGCTCCTGTAAACCAACGTTGGTGCCTGGAAATTGCACAAATTGATTTTTATATCAAAACTCGCTTCCTGTTTTGTACCGGCATTCACTTTGCGTTGTAGGCTGGCCGTTTTATACAGTATTCACCGTTCTTTGAACTTTTATTATGTCCTTGTACTTTTGTGATTAGGCTCCTTATAGGAGGCCTGTAGGTAACATTACGGCGGCAACACAATGCACTTTTGCATAGTAATATTGTAAAGTATGCGTATAATAAAATCAAAGCTATGTCTCCGTGAAAAGGAAATAGCTTAAGAAGGAAACCGTAATGTTATCAGTATTCTATCATGAAGAATATGATACGGGATGATGATAGATTTTGCAACATCAAACGAAAAAGGCCTCGTATGACTAAAGAGAACATCTGAAGAGCTATTGCGGATTAGGGCGGATTGGAAATTGCGTTCTGTAGGAGGTTTAACACGCCTACACACGGACGGAATTGCTGCGAGTTTTAAAATGAGATAAACATGAAGTAATAAGAATTATATTCGAGGTTTTCGGCGGATTGAAGACTCTGTAGGCAAATCTCGAGTAAAGGATCCCCTGATTCAATCTTATATCAGAAAGGTAATACGTTCATCTGGTCGCCTGGTCGCTGGTTTTTTTATGTTTACACAGTAAGCGCCATCTAGCGGGAAAAAAAGGTGGTAGAGGCCATAGTAAAATTTCATATCACGTTTAGTATATTGGGGAATACAATAGTTATTTTACCACGGTGAGAATAGAGAGATGAAACATTCCTTGACGTTATTTTAGATAACTTTTTGATTCAGATATCTTTGTCTTTGTCGCATAATGTTCTAGAAACCTAGTCTTTTTTTATTGGAAGGACGAATTTGACAGTTACTACGCCTACAATGTCATACTTTATCCCAATGTTAATTAAACTGAATATTAAA
>SJJU01012941.1:0-29668 GCA_012932125.1 Conopomorpha cramerella
TATTTGACGAGATTAATAATAATAATAAAATAATCAAAGCTACATCCCACTTGCCGACGAAATTAAACATATGTGGCCTCAATGCCATGGCAAAATAATAGGTACCAACTATTCTTTCAGCATCAGTCGTCATCCCTAAAACCGCACTAAATATACTTCAGCTACCAATAGAAAATACATACATGCCACTACAGTCATTATTGATACATACTCCATAAAACGACGCTTCCTAAATCCAACATCCCTATCCAGCATCCTATGGAGTCAACGTGTGCGTTGAAAAGAGGCAAAAGCAAGTAGACGCGTAGTCTCCAAAAAATGGCCCGTACGTTGAGAGGCAGGTAGGGCTTGGGTGGTGGTGGGATTATCCCTGTACAAAAAAAAACCCTATCCAACACTCACACTGCACTATCCTATCCTAAGAAAAACACACACACAAAGGACGAGGTTTACTTGGCACAAGACCGTAACCTAGTCTTAAAAATACCGACTCTACCGAGTCGTTTCTCACAGTAATCCGTAAATAATAATAGTAATCTTTATTGGCACGAAGTTTGTAGAACACTTATTTTGTACATTAATTTAAATAACAATTTAACACAAAAGTATTATACAATATTTACGGAAATACTTAAAACAGGAATATCCTGTGCTATAATAACCAATACGTTCCAGGCTCAACGCAACCAAAAACAACGAACAGCCGATGAATAAAACGACACAACGATATAAAAAACATGCAGGAGTGATGAAAAAGCATGCTTCTCTCCCTTACGGCATAGTAGGGTATTGTATGTGCTTCCTACACTTTTACTGCCAAAATGACAGTTTGTATCCGGAAGTACATCCAACTTCCAAACATATTGCTTAGAAAGAGAAAGACTGTGGGTGGTACGGGGCTTGCAAGTCCAGGTATATTGGTAGTAAGTTTACACTAGAAGGAAGCAATCGTAAATTGCTTAAAAACACAATACAGAAATTTTATAATTTTTCATGAAAAATAATAAATGTAATAATAACAAAATTTAATACACGTGTGATAAGTTATATGTCTATACGTGTGCGCGTGTGTGTACCTGCATAGCTCTTAGAATAATTAAAAGCTAAAGTTATTAAAGGTTTATAATATTTTACCCTGCGCAACTGTCAATCGCTCTCGCTACCTTCATGAAGGAAACTTATTAAATTCGAGCCCGTTTGCCTTACTCGATATTCTCTTAGCCGACTTATTACAGCACTAGGACTGATTGATTATTCTAAAAACCCTCTCAAGACAGTAGGATATATCTGTTCAAGTAGCGTTTGTCTCGTCCTAATCGTATTTGTGTAAAAGAGACACGCTATGCTCAATTCACTTAAGAAAAGAGAGAGCGAAGTCTGCTATACTCTTGTAGTTGCATCGCTATTCCATTGCAGCGTCAAACGATGTAGATTTCTGGTTTAGTTACTCTAGTTTCACTATGATTTATTTGTCTATTTTTCGTTCGTTCGTTTGTCGCGTTGAGTTGTTTACATTTGTGACAAACTTAATTTTCTAGGCGTGATTTAGTTTCATCATCATCATCATCTATCATCGTCTATACTTGTACACTACTGGACATAGGCTTCTCCAATTGCACGCCACTGTGATCGGTTTTCGGCTTCGCGCATTCGGCTTCTCCTAGCCATCTTGCACATATCATTAGCCCACCTTGTTTGAGAGCGTCCTACACTTCGTTTGCCGAGACGCGGTCTCCACTCGAGAACTCGTTTGCCCCGACGGTCATCGGTTCTACGGCCAATATGGCCGGCCCACTGTGCCCGGTTCTGCTTGCTAAACCGATCTAGTGTACTTTTTTTTATAGAATTTGGTCTATGACCCTAAGGTTGAAACTCATATGAATGTACAAGGCATTAAAGTTTATGTTTCACTTGTAACGTCGTAACAATTCTACCATTTTCATGTTTTAGTGACACAGGAAGTGTCATCAAAACTGATAACCATTCAAATCTAGACTAACAGCACAAGTGGCCACGTCCTACTCGCATTGTGCTCGTATGACACATTTTTAGACTCTCAATCGATTTATGTATTACGTCGATATAACTTTTTACAACGAATTTAATAGTTATTTTCGGAATGTCGTTGCGTCACATGCCAGTGATCTTTCTCTCGCGCGTACGCATTCAATGTAGAAATGATTCAGACATTTTCATGAATTAGGTAATACTTAAATATGTAAGTACTTAATTCAAATAATGTCTGTAGATATTTATTGTGTTACTTTACACCACTTAAATGGCACTAATACAAAAATTGTTAACAATGAGTTGGTATCTATACAAAAATGGAAAAGACAAGCATTGTACATTAGTTATTTTTTATCTATAATGGCGCATAACTATTTACAGAGTAGTCCGATTATGATGAATATTTTTTCTATTAAAAAAGGATACATTTATTAGAAAAAAAAAATCCTTTCCGTTTTATTTGAGGTTAAATCGTTTGCTAAAAAATTTAACTTGTCATAAAACTGCGTTTCCACCGGCCAAATATTCACACTACAACATGTTTGACATACATCCGTCTAACCCGGTTATCCCGTATTTCACAGTCTGAAGGTCTTCAAGTCATGGGTGAATAGGTACCTACTGAACCAGTGTGCTCCATCGTGGTCCACATCGCTGCTTAACATCAGGCAGGATGGTGGTCAAACGCTTGTTCATAGTGATTAAAAAAAAAACTTTCATTTCATTGTAGTCCATAGTAAAACAGCGATGCACAACATTTCCCGCTACAATGCCAGAGCGATGCAACTACTGCAGAGTGTAACAGACTTGCCTCACAGGTCACTAGGCCCATGTCAAATATGTTTTAGTGTGAATGTTTTGTCGGTGCAAACGTAGGGTTAGAAATATTGACTTGAACTTTACCCCGTAGAAGAATCCATTTTCCGTTGCACATGGCGGTAAATGCTTGAATTTAACAGACTTATTAGAACGTCGGGAGTTCTAGTTAAGATAAGAAAATTAAATACTGAGAGACTATGAGAATGTGGAATGATTCACGCGAGCTGATGATTCCGGACGTCTTCGTGTTAAGCGTGAACAGGTACCAAATAAGCAAGTGTGTGCCATCGTAGTCCACATCGCTGCTGAACACCAACCAAGATTGTGATCAAAACTCTTGCAATTATTGCAATAAATAGTATAAAATAAAGTCTCTTCCCGTAGTCTGGCCCTATGTATACTTAGATCTTTAAAACTATGCAATGGATTTCGATGCGGTATTCCGCATATAATATAATAGGAAGGAAAAAACACTGTAAATATGTATATTGGCAAAACAATGTTTGCTGGGTCACCTAGTCAATACCAATATTATATGTATAGAGGAAAGGTTTAAGTTTTTGGTTTGTTTGAATGGAATAGGCTCCGAAACTACTGGACAGATTTTCTTTCTTTTACTGTTGGAAAGCTACATTAATCCTGAGTAACATGGGCTGTATTGTGTCCCAAATTCCTACGGGAACGAAAAAACGCAAGTAACACAGCGCGGTACGGCTAGTAGGAAATAAAAAATACCTTACTAAGACGTCACAATAGGTGTCGTGATCGGATAGCCTCCTCGGACCCGGACGGCGAGACGGTGATGAGGGCGGGCGACAGGGCGGCGAAGAGGAGCCCCGCCGGCAACAATGCTGCCAGCGCCTGCGCAGTACGGTGCCATGACAACGCCCTGTAAACAATTTATCTAGGTACTAAACAACAATACTCATACAAAGTTTAAACGTTGTTTATATTATTTCGACTTAGATCAGTAAGTCCATATTTGACGTATCTACATTTAAAATGCTTTAGTCTACGTAGTACCTATAGAGGAGCTGATCGAACTTAAATGAAAACCACCATAAGTATACTTTCTGTAGGATACAAAATAGACGTCTCCAGAGTTTGGTCAGTATGATAAGAAGCAGCCGTGGTATGTTGGTGATGTCAGCCTGGGCCATAAGCCATTTTTTTTTTATTTCAGTTCGCAGTTCAGTTTATATGGAATGATATTTAATTTTGTTATTTTAACTTTTCTCAGCTTAAGGTTTTCTCAGAGTGAACTTCTCTCCCTTTTCTTTTGTCGTTTAATAATTGTTGACCCAAATGGCATTATGAAATATTTAAAAAAAAATGCATAGTTCGAATAGACCAAGTCTCTATATAGCTAGATTTACATAGAAAAGCTGTTACGCTGTTATTAATTTAATCTACTTACGTTATTGATTAATTATTCTTAGAAATAACTATCACTAAAACAATGTAATATGATAATGAATATGAAGATTGAAACAGTTTGTAAGATTTTTTTTACTTCACCGCTTTTGATCCCAAAGCGGTGTAATCAGAGGCACTTGCTAAACAAATGTCTTAAAAGCATTTCTTTTTGTTACCAATACAACGTAAAAAGCGAATGTTGTATTACTGTATTCCACATTCTGTTAATTTGCGAGAGGTCATCAAAAGACGTTATTCAATGTAAACCACACAAACAGTTATCTACATAATGGCTGGAGATTTATGCAATACTTTATTTGCTTTTTGCGGAGTGTCTACAAACTTCTTGTTCCGTGTAGAAAGGACAATTTAGTGCTTCTTCGCCTTAAAGTGTTTGTCATAATGTTTATCACTTGCACAATAACCTATTAGCAGGGTCGGACTTTCAAACAGCATCAGTGTACATTTTTTTTCTTCTTTCTTGGCTCTTATGTTCAGCTTTAAAGCCGACAATTTTGCCACAAACAATGTAGTTCTCTTCGTGTTCAAGTTATAGTATAGTCATAGTAAGTCGTCAATAGTCAAAGTCGTGTCAAAAGCACATTAATAGTATCGTAATAATATGCTGGTGACGAAAAATAATCTAGTGAGACTGAGAAGTAAAAGAGGGAACTCCTATTTGATCAATTCAATTACCGTGTAATGTTCCAGGCAGCATTGAAATGTAATGGTCCACCCTCGCGTTTTAATGAGATTTTGACACGACTTTGACGATTGACGACTTTATCGATAGACTGTGACAATGACACCAACTATATAATATTGAACACGAAGAGTTATTACTTAGTTTGTGGCAGAATTGTCGGCTTTAGAGCTGAACATAAGAGCTAAGTTTTAAAAACCCTAATGGCATTAATTATTAAAAAAAAATTGGCGACCTCCTAAATAAAAGGCACTAAAGTAGAAGTTAGTTGAAGTTAAATGTCACTAGTGAAAAGTACGAACAGGAAGTAAAATTCCGGGTGGTGACGGCGAATAGAATACATGTGTCATCACGCCGGCTTTCCCGTCTTGGCGGTCGTAAGAGGAGGCCAGGGGAACTCTCCAGAGGACGGGCACCAGCGTTCTCTGTGAGTTAAACCACTACACCACTGCGATCGCCAAGCGTGCCGATTATTGGCATTTCCCCCAATAGATCATAGAAGTTTTTGGGGCTCATGTGGCTGATGATAATGATGAGGAAGGAAAAGTTTGATAATGGATGAGGCAAGATAGGTGTGCAACGATCGTAACACGTGTAGTTCTATTGTCTGTGTCTAAACATCTTGAAGGCAGGCGTGAAGCCGTGTATTTAATATTTATGTTTGTATGATGCCTTTATGTGTAAAACAGTGATTTGTCGTTACATTTTTTTTATATATATTCAACAGAGATAGGTTTTACAATACCCTGGACGTGTTCCCAACCTTTTGTATAATGTTGGTAATTGATACTGAAAGAAAAGCATCTAAATGACATTTGTTTTTATATGGCTTGAGGCCTTATACAATAACAAAATGTCACCGAACATTTACATTTATCATTTGACCCACTTCTTATTTTAAGTAGGTACATCCTGTTTACAGATCGTTGTACATCCTAAAGATTGATGATTTCTAATGAGCCGATGACCCGCAAGCGTTTTTCAATTAACCGATTTGATTGGCCGTAGATGCTATTAGCTGCGTAAATGATTACAAAATTTTCAATGTGAAAGTAAACGTTGTTTAATTTACCTTGTTGTTTGTTTTAATTTTACTAAAGTAACCTGTCTGTATACATACACTCACGCCTTTAGTCCCTAATGAGGTAGATATAATCGGTAGAGACGTGTTGAGGTCACTGCTACGAGTAATGTAAATCAAACAGATGAACAAACTTTATTGGTACGGACCGAAACATCGCTATATTGTAATCGACGTTTATGTACACAACTGTGTTTCCTGCGCAATATAGTCTGGAGGTCTTCAAGTGATGTTAGTAGTAATGAACAAGTGCGCTCCATCGTAGACCATGCTTAACATCAGGCAGGATGGTGGTCATACGCTTCTTCAAACTGCATTACCGTCACCGAATGGGTGCTATATACCGCGTGAGTGGGTCGACCTTGATGCGTTCGAAATCGACTGGAGGAACCTAGCACGGAATCGTGAACAGTGTAAGATGGTTGGGAAAGCCTTTGCCCAGCAGTGGGACACCATAATAAGCTAAGGAAAAAGGCTTATAAGATTAGTTAGTAGTAGTTACGTTTAGAATTGTAACAAACCGGTGCATGGCATGTTTCTTATAGTTGTATGTCAGGTCTGTGGATGGAATGTCTGGTGCGACTGGTCCGGCGTCGGCGTCGGGCTGCTGCGCGCCGCTGGGCCGCCAGCCGCCCCCGGCGCCGCCCCCGCTGCCGCCCCAAGCCGTGTCCGTCCGGTATGGACCTTTGTACGGCTTCATTATGAAGTCCTCTGTGAAACTACACGGAATATTTCTTACTTTTTGGTTTTCTTTCATGTTTGACAAAATATGTATTATTTTTTATTTTAACTGGAGTTTTCATATGGTTTTATTAAGCCGCTTTAGTGAGTGAACCCAGGCATTGCTTCAACTGATTGATTTGCGCTATATTCACGTAATATAATAATATAACTAAGAAAGAGATTGAAAAGAAAAATTATACACCTTTTAAACTTAGGTGGGATATACTTCTTGGGTGCTTGGTATTGAATAGCACGCGGTTCATCTTCGATGAAGTCACCCAGGTGCGTGCTTGGACGAAACCCGTCTGTCAGTTGCTGTAGTGTAGTGGTGACCGACGGCGGTGAGGGTGAGGTTGTTATCTGCGGGTCGACCAGCGCTGCTTGCAGGCTCCAGGTGGCAGCGTCCGGGCGGGGCGCAGGCGAGGGCGGTGGCGGCGGCGGGGCGGGAGGGGAGGTGGACGCGGGCACGGGCGACAGCGGCGTCACCGCCTCATCCTCGCCGCTCTCGTGAACCTCCTGGCCGGACACGCTCAGCGCAAACAGGCAAAGCGTCCACAGATGCTGCGTCACACAATAGGTTAATTATTGACTCCTACCATTATTATAGTTCATACGTATAACGATTTTAGTTCGAAAGTTACAGCCAGCCTAAAATTATGTTTACCGTGGTTTCCTTCTTTGGAAAATTACAGGAATAGAATTTAACATTTTCCATTGCAAGACCATAAATATTTAACTGTAAGAAAATTCTTGCATAGGCATATCTACTTTATGCTCTAGAGATGCAATTCATATGCAGGGCATATCTACTCTAGAGATGCAATTAAACACTGCATTTTATTTACATTGGAAAGTGGTAAACGAGATGACTAAAATAATTCTGCATGAAATCAGTGGCGTCATGAAAAGGCAGCCGCCACGCTCTGTGCTGTGACGAGCTGGCCGGCGAGCGGGCGGGACCGCCGCCGGCTGCCAGTCGCACCACGCTCACTGACGTAATGCAGAATAAAACATTAAGAGACGACAACGTGTGCCGCGCCGTGGGAATGAGTTTCATTAAACCGAATGCCAATACTGGTGAATTGTGTAATGCACGTGGCGTGGCGGGGACGTGGCGCGGCAGTGGCGTGGCGGCGGCGGCGGTCAGTGCCATACCACTTTTGGGTGAAAGTACGCGTTGCGCAAGCGCCATGTAGGCAGACCACGCGCGGACTTGCAGCGCGCATTAATGGACAAATTAAATTCACTGTCACTATGTTTCCGCGGCAGCTCTAGTGCCCCGGGGCGGTGGCTGCTACACCTACCCGCGGCGTTACGTAACCAGCCAGTGCTGCTGGCACACCGGGTACCATCAGGTACACTCGCCACCGGAACAATGGACGCGTAGATTGGACAGTGCAAGAAAATTGAGACCAGGTCAAAAGTCACATCAGCCACGACTGGAAAGCGGTGACGTTTCTGACGATGTTGCCCAACCTGCAACTGTTCTTTTGGGTGTGACTGACCTGCTGTAGCACGCTAAACAGTTCTATTACGAAATTAGCTAGATCGGTGTTTTTTAGGTGAGAGGCCCTAAATATTTTATAGTCTTTTCTCGAGTCTGAATAAGTAGGTATACAGTAATAAAAATACAATTTCTGCTTTACATATGCAATTAAAATAAACGTTATCTTACCTTTTTATATATCTAAAATATTATAAATTAAGTAAAAAGTTACTTTGTACTTAAGTTAAGGTAAGCTTTTTAATAAAATATAATATGTTTTTAGATATTGTGATAGAAATGCTTATTAGTACGTATACCTAAACTAATGTAATAACCATCAATATTATCGGTAAATAACAAGGCAATACCTGTACCTATTTTTAACGATATACTAAATTATATTCAGATGGTATGCGGCTTTATTTACCCATCTTAGCTTAATTTTAATACTTCTATTCCATACCACAGCCCGTGAACATAAACCAAAATACTTTCTGTGTTCCTAATAGTACAAACTTTGTGGTTTTGAATGAATGAATCCAATGACCTATGAACTAATCATAATACACTCTCGCTTAGAAATCGCTATGTATCATGGTACGGGGGCATCGCCATGTTGTCTGTCAGAAAAGACTTTTTGGCAGTAACGTCAGTGAAGTGCGCAGTTACTGAATGCTTGCTGCCCATCATTACGATTAATTTTGTTAGGGATAAAGCATTTTGTAGGAATCATTTTGTAAACTTATGACCACTTCCTCGTGGTTGCTGACAATCTTAAAAGCCCTTAAGTTTGGGTTTTCGGTCCCGTTTACACCTACATTTATGTATTATGAGATACACTCTGGTTACAAGCGGAATCATTGTACGAGGATCCTGCTTTACAATTTTGAAAGAGAGTCAATTTTGGTCAGGCCTATTGAGTCATAATACCGTACACTATGTACGAATCCATTTCTTATTCTGTTACTTACTTCTAGAAACTAAGTACGATGAAAGTTTTCTTGATTGAAATCTATGCTCAATGATATTTGACCAACGATTGTTTGTTTGTAGATAACTTCGAGTCACACGACATTTCACGCGTTCCGTTGGCATCAACCAATCAGCACCAGCTAAAGGTTAATCTTCACCCGAGAGCGAGCGAGTTGCGCCACACAAAGTTATTACTTGTAAACTGTTATAACACTGGTTCATTCATGACTTGTGACTAGCACATTGTAAAGACTCATTCACACGTGATTCACGAGTTGTAATACCCTATTAGGAGAAATCGACAAAACGATTATCTGAACAGATGACGTTGGGTACCTACTTAGTTATTATTTAATCTAAGTATCTACCAACATTAAATAATCTTATAACAGTTAAGTATAGGTAACAGGAAAATGGTAAGTTGATAGGTAAATCAGTTAACGGGGTGAAGCGGAAAGCGTAGCCAATGCTTAGTTGAAAGTGTACTGAAAATGTATTAGATTCGCTCGATGTTTTGAATATTAACATTTTAGAGCATTTAACTAAATTGTAACTTGAAAATACCTTTATTTAAATATTATATTGAAACCGGAATAAATCGCCAGCAGTGCAAACAGTTCCAATACCACAAGATAATAATATAAGAAATATGTTAATCTAAAGTAAAAACAGAAAAGTATACGTATGTGTAGAAAGCAGACTCACCATTTCGCCCGGTTCTGAGGTAAACTGGAGGCTCCCTACAGCAAACAATACTATTTATATACAAACTATCCATCAGATACGCACATGTATTGTTCTAAGTCTAGGTAACCTATTCCCGTGACAGTAGAAAAAATCTTCATTTGCGACAGTTACACTAAATATGCGAAAATACGTGAATGGTGTCGCTCATCGTGGTGAAAACGGCAATTTTCTGGTCGGAACGAGGTCTACATTGTGTGCGTGCGCTAGCCGCGACCGTCGCCACCGCCGCCGCTTCCATCCCCTCATGTCATTAGAACACAAGACGCATAAATCACAGCTTAGGTACATCAAGTCGGTGAATTACAGTACATAATACCTACTACAACCAGTAAAACGGTTGTTACTTGCCGATTTTTTAAGTTGTTTTTATTGCATAGTGATCTCGCGTTTTAGCACCGTCGGTCTGTGATTTGTATCCGGAACGTTGTTGTTGTCTTCTGCCTGACAACAAGTGTGTAGTACATACTGTTCTTTTGTATACCAGGCATGTAGGTACGCTATACACTGAACTGGAGTTGGACTCATTGCGTGGTCATCAATGACCCATGCATCAGGCAAGGAAGTGTTGGCGTTAGTGATTGGGACGGGACAAGGTGATTTGTATGTTGTCAAGAAAGACGATAAGTAGAATAAAGTTAGCACATGTTTCTTAAGTATTATGTACTACTACTGATTGAGGAAAATAGGACGAACAATTGGTGCATGTGGCTGGCTCCAGACAGCTGCTTTACTGACAAACGCGGTCTGATATCTATTCCTTCATTGTACCAAGCTCATCCCAAGTTAGTACGTTAAATACGGAGTAACCAGATTCAGTAGACCTGTAGTAACTTTGGTATAAGTTACAATGGGTTAATTGGTAAGGGGGTGTATGTCCCATTAACATTTATTCTAGAGTACTACTTTATCTTTTTTAACACTATTAACAAGTGTTTAATCACCATTCTGCCTGATGTTAAGAAGCGATGTGGTCTACGATGGAGCACACTTGTTCATTAGGTACTTATTTACCAGTGGCGTGCACACCACATAGGCAAAAAGACACTGCCTACCCTAGTATTTTGGCTACCCAACCTAATAATACAGTTATTGCTATATTTTTTTTGTTGTACTCACGACATAGGCTAACGAAAGTCCTGTGTTATGTGGGTGAGTAGATAGGTAGGTACCTATATTTCGTAAAGACAAGTTACCTATACATAGATGTCAATCCGTGGGGATTATTGCCTACCTTGTCGTAAAAGCCAGTGCACGCCACTGTTATTTACCCAACTTGAAGACCTCTAGGAGGTCAGGAGGGATTTCCCCACGGTAAAAAATGATTCCTGACTTCCAGAGAAAGTAACCCAAGAAAGAAAAGGACGAACCAACATATGTTCTTCACTCAAACTACCTGTAATTGTATCTAACTAACATAGATATGTATTGTTAGTCTGAGGTTCTAAGGTACTTTACCCTAATTTTTCTTACTGGGCATTATACCTGGCAGCCACGTGGAGTCATAGTGAGCTTGTACACAAATCGTGCCGGAGCCGTTTTATACATATTTTTTAGAGCGTTTTACCTTCATTCTTAACCCCCGACGAAAAAACGACGGGGTGTTATAAGTTTGACGTGTCTGTGTGTGTATGGGTCTGTCTGAGGCAACGGAGCTCCCAAACCGAGATTTAAAGTCAAGGATTTTTTAAAATTTGCAATTTAAAACCAATAATTTATTGACATATGTATTTTTGTATTACTAAGCATAGAATACATTTGTCACCACAATAGCCTAACTTTTCCCGTCGTGGACATAGTTACAGGCGACCGAGGAAATTCTCTAGAGGACGGGCAGAATTGCAGACCGCTCTCTGTGAGTTATACCACAACTCTACTGCGATCGCCAACCTGCGGTCCTCCTCCAGCAGTAAACGTTTTGTGGCTAATGGTGATGATTTTTGTATTGTTATTTTCATGTCAACTTACTACTTTATATGGATTTGGAGTGTATGTGGAAAAGCTTTATTAATTCCAATAAATCGCTTGTCATCCTGTTCATGTGGCATTTTCTTTTGCCTCCAAACCGTCTATAAGTTAGGCGGCCGGTAATATACAAGGTACTTACGGTGAAGGAAATGATAATGAGGCAACACATACCCAAATAGGTGAGAACCGTTTAACGGTTATGGATCCGCCACAAACCAAGTAATGCAACTGTCGGCACGCATGTGTGAATATTATTTGATTATGTAAGCTATTATTTATTAAACTATTATATTATTCACGTATAAAAACTATAACATGATACAGATAGATACACGCACACACTACATGAAAGGAAAATGGACTCCTAAGCCCTTTCCATTCTTTACATAACATTTTCAGAAACATTTTTTTATTCATTAACAGAAAAACACAGCTGTATTTATTACGCTACATGCTGCTTTTGTAACATAGGAAAACATAAAGTAGGTAACTAGCGTAGTTAGGTAATAATATAAGAAAGAAGAAAAGATTCCTAACATAGGTACTAGATGATCGCAGGTGCCGAGTTCCGTCTTGCGCACACGCCCACAATACTTCCTCAAAAACAGCTCCGCGAACTTTAGGCGATATTAGTGAAAGGCATTGTTTTTATACTTACCAGTTGATTCAACGAATTCAATGTATAACATGTCTTTATAAGGCTAAGTTACTACAATTGAAAATCGGGAGGGGGGGTATTTCTATCGATTGTTTTCTGGACTATTCGACCGTGAACTGCGCACGGTTTTCTTACGCTACGTTTGCAATCGATACCTAGGCATTTACACTGACTCCTCAAACAGCTGCCACACAATAAATTTAATTAGATTTGTTATGTGCTTTGCTATGTAGGTCGGAGTATAAATAGAATAATATACGGGTCATTCTACGATCAGCGAAAAAAGTGGTTATTGCGATAGAAATTTCCTAAAATGCATACAAAAATCATAATACAGCAATCACACAGTTTTATTATCATTTTTTCATTAGTGTTATCAAGTCTGGATAAACTAAAACTTTTTATTTCATTTTCAAAATTTCCTTCTAATTAGTCAATGTCAAGGTCCGTGGACTGTTCGCAGTATACCCTGTAACTAATAACATTGAAATATGACCATAAAATGTACACTTAATTATTACATTATTGCTTTAAAATAAACATAAGATATGCCCTAAAATTAATACGTAAGCGACGATTGCATAAATAACCAATTTTCTTAAATAAATATATTCTACGCCTGTTATTGTTTAGACGATCAATTCCGTACCCCAACTTTTTTTCCTATTTTTTTTAAATTACCAACTTAATATTTTTGTTTTATATTTGTAACACTAGTTCATTTGACAGTACTTTCCGGCTGAGATTCAGTGACCACTTCGTTGAGTTGTCCAGTAAAAAAATAAAATTTTGTGATTATTCTACGCTTTTTGTAAAGTTTCTTCGATCAATTCTGTTCCTGAATTATTTAAGGTAGGTACTAAATAAAATTTTTCCTTTCAAATGTATGTTAACAGTGTTTCTTGACAACATTTGTTTTGCGGTTATGTTGATACTATGGGTGCTGTTGGTTAGCGATAATTACACTTTTTTTTCGAAATCTCAATTCCGTGGATCTCAATTCCGTGTCCAATTGGAAACTGTCTACGGAATAGACGCTGTAAATTTTTGATTTTTAGATTTATCTTATATTTATTTTTACTCTTGACTAAACAAATAGTGGCAATCGAAAAAAAACGGTTCATAACTTCTTAAATTTATTTTTACTAGTAACGGACATTCAAAAAAAAATATTTATCGTCAATTGACATTATGCTTATAGTGTGTGGGCTTTTGACAGTTTTGCTTTACCTATAGGTGCTTACTGCTATCGCAATGGCTAGTTAGCGACTAAAACTAAATGAAGAACTAAAGAAAAAAGGTGAGAGCAAAAAAAGGTTGGATATATAAGAAGGAAAGACAAAAACTGAAACAAGACCTATTGGTTAAAGTTCAAAGGACAGATAGAGAATGTCATAGAAAATTGAGAGAAAAAGGGAAAATAAGACAATTAAATATTATACTGCGCAAACAATGAAGGATACAGCAATATTGTCGGAAGGAAGCGCAGAAACACGGTGCTAAGAAGGCATAACCAAAAAAGGATGAAAATACTATTGGATGAGAACACTCCCCCGACGAGTGCAGCTGCAACTCCGAATACACTCAATAGTAGAAATACTTTGGCAACTAGGAACAGAAGAAATTTAAAAGCCTAAAACATTACACTTACTTACAAGATTTTCGTATTGTCGGAAATCAGTTGTTTACGTATAGAATGAGATTGTAGCGGAGTAAGCGAGATCAAAAATCACGAGTTGAACTCTGTATACAAGCCGACAGCAGAAAATCGGTATGGAGTATGGAATTGCTAGTAAAAGCATCTTACAGTTTTAAAATAACTGACGATAATTCAGGTGATGTTAAACCTGTGTGTTCATGCTTTCAGTAAAAGATGTGTATTCGGACGAGTCGTCAGATGCAAATCAAAATTATTGCAAAACTAATTATAATCAAGAATTGAAAATGTTCTAACAAGGTTTTTACATTCGTGACGGATGTGAAAAAATGTGTCAGTAACGTTTTCTTTGACACTTCTAGTGATGACAGTTTATACTGACTTTTCTACTTTACATAACTGAAGTCCACGGAATATACTTCATCATCTGAATACATTCCGTGGACATTTTATAATCTCGATTTTTAGTCTCTAAAAATAAATAGACATTTATTTGTTTTAGGCAGATAGCTGTTTTGCTGATTCTGCATTACATTTGAGACTGATACGTTGATGTCCTTTGATTTTTGTAGAAAACTATGTTTTGTTTTTTCAATTCCGTGGACGTGCCGGTCAATCCCGTGGACTCTCTTTTACGTTTTATCGGATTTTCTCAAGAAATTATTATTTTTAAACAGTGTGACTATTTTCTTGTTCTTTTATTATTTAGTTTTTAACTAATACTGAAATAAATTTTCTTAAAGTACGATTTTAATTTTATTTTATTTCAAAACTCTCATTCGTAGAATGACCCATACAGAATAGCTATAGCAATAGCTATAGTACTTATTAAATTAACAGAGCATTTCCATTATACCCACATGCCACATTTCATCAAACGTACGTAAGTATTTCCCAAAGCGAAAGATAGTCGGTCCGACAGTGCCGTAATTAGGGTTCATAGATATTCGAGCAATTTCTAGTTGTTCTCTTTAGTGCCTACTTGAGCTCAGAAAAAGAGAGCCGAGACAGAACTCGAGGTTTGATTTCGAAAGATTTATTCGTATTTCATCTAATTTCGCACTTTTGATACTTTTCTAAAAACGAATGTAGTTTGTAGCATCTCATACACGTCTTGTACACACTCACAGAGTTGTTCGCGTTGCGTACACTCGAAGAGGTAGTGGATCAATAATTATTGCACATTAAAAAGTGTATGAAATGAGAAGTGAAGAACTCTACCGAGTGCCTAGAATATTGTATGTGATGCTACAAATTACATTGCATTTTAGAAGAGTATAACGCTTGTTCATAGCGATAAAAAAAAATGCGAAAGTATTTGAAAAGCGAATAAATTATTCGCAGATCTCAAAGTTCAAGACGATGGCCTCCTTTTTGTCCCTATAGAGTCTTTTTATCAGTATTCTTAGATGTTAGATTCGAAGGTTGAGCTAGCCACTTACCAAATTATATCAGCACAAATATTCTGTATTGTTCACTGGTTCTCATGTGAACCCCAGACATACATTTTTTGTACACTATAAATGTACTTACGATATAAGGTTAGGCATATTACCTACTAACATAACGTACCTACGAAACGTATTACAGTAATCCAAAAGTGAAACTCAACAATATTCAGAAACCATAACATCGCACACTTACCTCCTAACTCACGTATGAACATTAGGTATGTATCATACCTAAAAGGCAAGCTAATTCACAACGTAAACATCAAACTGACGTCACGGCACCAACAGCTAACAGTTCGGCACATGTTAGCACTACAGCTACCAAACGTACAATGGATAAACGTATAATATCAAGAGCATAACGTGTATCGTTTATCAAACGCGATAGTGTGATAACGCGATTGGCGACTGCTGCTTCTGGCGTCAGTAACTAAGCAAATCAGTTTGATTCGCGGCAAGGTAGAAGAACCCATACATCAGCAGCAAGATGGGGGTGCCCGTTGTGGATACATGTTGCTGTTTCGTCAGCCTCAGCACTGGTACACTGCTCATTGGATATTTGTACACGGTTAGTGATTTTATTTACATCAGCCTATGTATACATGACTCAAGGTTGTGAGTGTGTGATGTTCGTCGTTATGTATCGACGTCGAAAGTTTACACGTAAAAATTTATCTATATTATTATATTGTAAAAAATATATATGGATTATAAGCAAGAGTCAATAAATGAGGGTAACGTACTGGCTATAATATAGATTTTCTAATGAATACGTACGCTTTTATTCTTCAGTATAATTTAGGTAATTGCATAATGAAAAAAGATTTGGTTTTAATCGAAAAGCTATGTTTATAGTTTATTTACCTCTATTCTAACAAAATAATGTGTTTTTAAATCGATATACTTAGCTACTTGCTTATCTACAATGGGTTGTTTGCTTTGAGTGGATTTCTTTCTTTTTTATTATTAAATCGGTACTTTTTCATAATGAGCTCTAGTAAAATAATAACTTTTATTTGTGTAGATAATTATCCAATGTGTATCCTAGATATGAGTAGGTAAAAAATTGTTAGGTACAACAAAGGCGTTTTAAAGTACTTATAAATATAGAATAACTAGTGAAGACGCCCCGCGTAATTTCAGTTCTTCATACAAACTATAACGCCCTCTATATAGCGACGCGACCAACAGGACCGGGGTAAAAAGTATCCTATGTCCGTCTCCCGGTTCTAAGCTACCTCCCCACCAATGTTCAACCAAATCGGTTCAGCCGTTCTTGAGTTATAAATGGAGTAACTAACACGACTTTATTTTATATCTATAATATAGGTGCTAAAAAACATACTTAACTTGTAATTATTAATGCAATCAATACTTCGAAGCTTTCATGACGGTTGCCAAAAATAACATCACCTCACCTCGTACTCAGAAAACAGTGCTTCTATCTAAAAGTGCATGATACGTTCTGACCTCACGTCTGACGATACTTAGACTTTTGTTAGAGAGTGAGGCAAGAGCTGTATGTAAGTGTGGTGGACGACGGACGACTGAAAGGAATAAATATCTCATCAGAAATACCCGCATCGTTAGCACCCTACATATCCGCGACATAGCAAACATACCTGTGCTCCTTGTATGACCACAACATTAGAGTATAGAAATTGGAAATAAGGCGTTCCCTCATAGGATATGGATGTCAAGAACCAAATGGATACAAAAGAAACGCCTTGACGTTGTGTGCAAAGTGGAGAAAAAGGTGGTGGAAGGAAAGAGAACAGTATGAATACAATCGGGGACGGCGGGAACAACAGTTTCAGGTGTTCCTATCATCATCAGCCACATGACGTCCAATGCTGGACGAAGGCCTCCCCCAATGATTTCTGTGATAATTTGGGATGAAATGCCAATAATCTCGTAAACGTTTGGTAGGCGGGTTGGCGTTGCAGTAGTGTTGTGGCTTAACTCACAGAGAGCGCTGCTGCCCGTCCTCTAGTGAGTTCCCTCCATCGCCTCTTACGACCCCCACGACGGGAAAAGTTGGGCTGGGGTGGTGACACTACACGGCTAACGAGTTCCCATGGATTAGTAACTTATACATTTAATAAATATCTGCAAATCTTGTCAATAAACGCATACGCTTTATCGTTCTGAGAATGACTTATTCTGCAATACTGTTAAGGCTATGTAGGAACTCGTTTGTATGTTTTGTTCCTAATATAAATGAATGTGTAAAGATTGTCAAGTATGTAAATGTGTAAATGTTGTTGTTGTCAATAAAAACCCGAAGGGAAAAGTCACTTTGTTTCAATTATTTAAGTTTATATTAATTTTAAGGGAAAATAGCGATTGGGGGACAACCACGGCTGCTGCTCGGTGGTTTATAGTGGCCGTTTTCCATAAATTGCCTGGTTTCCGACAGGCTACCTGCCATGAAAAATGTTTATTTTATACAATACCCCACTCCATCTAAGTAAAATGTGTTTCAGTCAAGTACCTAGACATGTATGTAGTAAGCCTACTTTGCTCGTGCTCTAAATTTACCCACATATTAGGTAGGTATAGGTGTCGACGTAATGCATTCAGTAGAAATAGTAATGATTATGTAGCGCGTGCGTGATCAAGTTGAGGGCGTTGCGCGTGCGCATCGCAATGGCGCACCTCTGCGCCGACACAGCGACACTTCCTACGTGGTGACATTCGTGTTGAAAAATAGGTGGTTGCGTACAGTCGATGAAAAGTTACCTATTTTATTACTGAAACCAAATAAATCTTATTTACTTATTTGATTTTGGTATACCAATGTCATGCTGAGCTGGGACATTGGTACCTAAATAGAATACAACAGCTGCCATTCTTCCAGACATGCCGTAGGTAGATCCGGACTTTGGGATCTAGAGTTTAGGTTTATTCAGGCTATGAGGTAGCAACTTGTAACTGAAGGCCCATATTGACATTCTTAACTCCTTATGCCAAACTAGTTGACCCGGAAAACCTTGTTTATACATTATTATCAGTGTTTCTGTGCTATGATAGACTGCGTGTAAAGGAACCCCGAACAATGGTCTTAGAAATGTTGCTGGGCTCTGTAAATATGACAACTTTTACTATGGCGTCAATGCAGGGAAATGAAAAAAAATCATCTCCATAAACGATGTCATCTTCGGAGGCAAAAGAATGTCTATTTTACCATAGCTTGAGGTCCTTTTACACTCTGTACATGTATCATTCTTATTATATAATTCTTCCATAAAAACACTCAGTTTACTAAAAGAAACCGTATTGATATCCGTTGTCCGTCCGGAAATAACTTTTCAAGCCGAATTACTTACATAGGTTTCTGTTCTGTCTGTAGACCCTAGTGAGTCCATTCCAGGAAACAAAAAAAAATTGACAATCGGCTGATCGAGTTCGTATAGGGAGGTCCTAGCAGAGACTTGTAATGGGGAAGAAAACTTATGAACTAATGGCGCTAGTATAGCTTGACCCAAAACAACACGATTGGTTAATCGATTGTCACTACAAGTTCATGTGACAGATTGCCTCACTTTCATTGGTTCATATGGGTCAAGCGTACGAAGCGACATCTACATCCACCTTCACGTTTTCTTCCCTATTACTTGTAATGCATGGACACACACTAATCAATACTTAGACTATAATTTGTCCCGACACATTCCACATCTATGTGGTAACTAACTCTAACTTTACTACTTATTCAACTGAAAAAACCCCTCGGATACTTAAGTATATTATAATAGCCCCTCAATACTTATACCTATAGATAAGGGCTACTTATTATATCGCCAGTGCACAGCATTAGAACTGTAGCGCCTAATCAATAAAGTAAAGCAACAATTTGTTTTGTTACAAATTGCTAGCTTTACGAAGCGTTATGAATAGACTGTTTTAAAGGCGCTAAAAAAAACACAAAATATTGACCTCCAATAGCCTGTCCAACGTACTTGTACAGTGACACCCCCATGGTGGAGCAGCGTTATTTCCCGTGTTGTGTTCCCCTGCTCGATTTAGTGCGAGGGCGACCCTGGTGCGTTCTCAAGTGGGGATCACTCTCAGAGAGGAATCTCCACATGCAACGCCAAGAATCACCGCAAGGTTCCGAGCAGGTCGCAGCAACAGCCTATCGTCTCCAATAAGCGTTACAGGACGCCTCTCTATTGCCGCCAGAGCTTTTTATTCTAAACATCAGCGTTATAGTGAAAATAAGTCTATTTTAGTGGCTTTTGGCTGAGGCTTTAACCCCAAGTAGTCCAGCCAGTCCTTGAAGAGAGCTATTTATCTGTTCAGTAAATTTTAGTTCCAGTTTTACTCACTGGATGACGTTGCTGGCAGTAGTTCGTTCACTGACCTTGTATAAATAGAGATCGAGATGAGTTCTACAGAGGGTCTTCCGAGAACTGCGAAATGTATGCATGAGATTTGAACCTGTGATCAGTGTCACTGTGTTATTTTTATGAAGGCTGTTTCTGTACTCTTATACTGAGTCCATTTTAATAGGTTTTAACCCCGGGCGAATAAGATTTTGGTTCCCGATAAAGACTCGAACAGCTGATTATGCTATTTCATGAATAGAATACTTACTTATAAGTATTTTACTTTTCGTACACTCTATGACGCAGTAGTAAACAGACATATAAAATATTCTTTCACTTTTAGAATCCGAGTAAGACAAAGTACACACTAGTCATTAAAAGAATAGACAACGAATGAGGTCACCAATTCAATTCTATATTAGGTATGTTAGGTTTTGTTACATTGTAAATAACGACCAAACTGTTCTGTAATTATGTTCAACAAAATTTTATGAATATTAATACTTATTTACTTTTTAATTGTATCAGGAATAGATTATTATTATTATTATACCCCAGTAATGGTGTTAAACTGTGTTTGTGTAAATTATATTAAAATACATAAATTCCCTCTACTATTTTGAAACGATGATGCATTATACTCGTACTATTAAATTTTCAGTGTGCTGCCCTATTTGAGATGATTGTCTGCGCTTTAGTAGCAACATTAGCGCCTGCGGAAGACGTGTCATCACGCCGAATGATAGTGCTATCCGCAGATGCTGGGGTCAGCCTCGTCCAGCTCCTCTGCGGATTACTACTCATTGTTGGTGCCACTAGGGTAGGTACCTGCAGTTGTTAAATTGTGTTGAGTGTTTTTCTTACTTTTACAATTTACTTACTAGACACAAGCTATTACCGCTGCTCTTAACTTTACTGATGCCAGTTTTATAATTCTAGCGCCACCCGTCCCTTATGTTGCCGTGGAGCATTGTGACCGGTCTACTCGCGGCCATTTATTTATTGATCTGCATTACCGGCATCAGCCTAGTTCTTCAGGACACTGGAGACGCACTCAAGAAGGAACTAGCGATGATCCTTTTCCGACTCGTCACTTCATGTAAGTTCTGTTTACCTCGCTAGATAATTACACAATCTGAAAAAAAATCCTAATACCTTAAACTGTTGCTAGGTACCTACATAGATAAGTTTTGATCACGTTTATGATTTATTAGTTCTACCAAATCTATCTATGTACCTATCTAGTTACATAGTACTGCAAAACATGGTCTAACATCATTAGTTCTGGTCTTCCCAGTGTATAGTTTTCCCTTTCTGCTCAGAAAGGTGATAATCATATAGCATAGTAGGTAGTCAAAACCAGGCCATAAAATAGGTAGGCAAGATACTTATATGCTACTGTTGGATGGAGGTTATACGGTGTAGATCTAATAAGGCAATCGATTAGTATTTGTAAACACCAGTTAAGTTTGAACGTACACGAAAAGTTCGGCAATCGTATTCGAGTCACCGAAAACATCCAAATAACCGCGATAATAATTTTGTGCGTAACAAAAAGTGACGTGCACCCGAAAGTACCTATTGACCTTAAGGCATACTCACATATTTCTTTTTTCAGGTGTGTCCATATACTGCGTTGTTGTGGTACACAGTAGGCACAAGCAGATTATGGCAGAACAGCAGGAACGGCGACTAGTGGCATCCGCAAGACTTTACATGCCCGTGCGTACAGATGATCCACATAACATCTGATAACACCCAGCATCCATAACGTAGATTGATATTTGCCGCTGTACCTATGTGCATAGGTACGTTAGACTTTTGCTGTTGAAATGCTGACGACGTTTGACATGACAAATCTTAGGGGTCCATTCTCAGACCATGATTGGATTATGAAACTACTGAAGAGAGTAAGGTGAATTATTTAAATACTACCTATTAGGGGTTTTTGACTGTGATATCTAGTTACTACCACTAAGAACCTACTTAGCTGAATGAAAGGTACCTTCCAATTGTATAAATTGATGTAATACGTAAAATAATTTCATTAAGTAGGTATTTATTAAATAAATATGTTTAAAATTGAATATAAAATGTTGTTTGTTTTCAAACTTCTGAAATAGTTCCATTGAGCACTTCATAAAACCTTTATATACTGAACTGTTACGGAAGAAAGTACGTAGAGTTACACCATTGTGTCCTTCAATCAGATCCTTGTTGGACTGGACGTAAGTTTCTCTACTAGGTATACTAAAATTATAGGTAAAGTATATACCTACCTATGAAAGCGTTTATAATGATAACACGAATGTAGTAAAAATTTACAAATTACGATGTAAATAATATGGAACACCCTATAAACGAGTAGGTAGCGCTCCCAAACGTGGGCTACCCATATACTATTTACTAGGAACTTAATTTAATCCCACTGAGTCTCATTTTGATGCCTAATGCCTCATATTATTATCAGAATCTTCAAGAAAACGGCTTAACTTGAAACACGTGGTGTTGTAAAAATCACATAGAATACTCTCCAATCACACGTCCACTCAAGAATCTTGTAGGACTGAAGAAGAACATTGGTACCTGGCTACACGTTCACCTCTTAGATTGTAGTTTTTTGCACTGCAATGCAATATATCAACGTTATATCGTGGGCACAATACATTGTACAGTAATATAGTAGATAAATACTAGCCACACAAATAAAATAAACGTATAAAGTGCTGCCACCTAGTTGTTCCATGCTTAATTACGTGGCTGTAAAGCATACACTGCTTCGAACGTGCACGCGTTGAAATGTCGCTTTAATAATCTGTTGTCTCTCTGTCAACGTCATTTTTCTACCTTATGTCAAATCAAAACGATATTTTGGTTTGTTGTGTTTTGGTTTATTTGGATTGTGTGTGCGGCTTAGGTGCGGCGCAAGTGCGGCTGGTGCGCACTGGACATTTTATTTCATTCTAACAGTGCGTCGATAACATATCTATGATGACGGTATTGATTTAGTTGATGCAGACTATATTAACTTTGAGAGAGCAAAACCTTTGTTAGCTAAATTCAACCATTCTAGGTGCCACTCCCAGCAAAGTCCCATCAATTTATAGGTAAGTTTGTACTAAAATATTCTGCAAATCTGCACCTATCTACCTACTCTTACAACACGTACAATCGGTGAAAAAGACTATCGGTTTTGATCACACTTAAATAATTACAATTACAATTGTGGTACAACATTTTTATTCATTACATAGGTACTGCTTTTTGGTTGAGGATGAGGATAACATGAACTATATTGTATAATGACATTCAGGAATCAACCTTGGTGTTAAGGCCATTTCATTGGCCTACAGTTATACCATACATATTATGTTTCCCTGCCTATGTATATGTATTCTTTACTATCATAGTTTATTATCAAAGTCACAATAAGTACTTAAAGTTTCTTCCAAATTCACTCGGTATTTATCCTTTTTTTGTAAAAGTAGGATAAACTTACTGAATAATACAAACTTCCAATTTCTTATACTTATAGTAAGAAGTGAAACTAAGTAACATTATTTCTACAGCAAAAATCACAAAGAAAGTTAGGATAAGATAACAACATAGGGGTCAAATTTTAATCTCCCAAGTAAGTTGCTAAATAAGATAATACTAAAGAAATACAGTTTGTCCATTATCAGTGTTTTTTCAGGGAAAATAATCTCTGCCTCAAATAAAAACAACATGACTAAATACTACATAGTAAGGTAAATATAAAGCACCTTCATCAGATTAAACATATCAATTAAAAAGTTATTCCTTGTGTTTCTTAATTTGAGAATCAATCTGCCAGGTTAGCCTCTGCTAATATTATAAATCAATCAGATTTGTTTGTTTGTTCCGAACAAATTCAAAATCTACTAATTGGGAACTAGTTGGGTAATTCTTCTATACAATCATCTATCTTCCTAAGTAACAGAGATTATGTTATCTGCAAAAGTCAAAACAAAACTTTTTCATAAACATGAAATATGGCATTACTTCAATAATGTATCTGATCAGTGTAACCTAATTTTAATGGGGAATAAACCTATTGCATCACCAAAGCCTATAAAAAGAGACCCATTGGTAATAGAGATGCTTAGTTATCAGTCTCGATTAAAATTATAAAATCTTAATATATAAAAATCCAGTGTCATGATGTTTGTTGAATTCTTCACCAAGGCTACCGATATTCAGAAAAGTTGGAATTAATAGGTATGTTATTTCATCCAATTTGAGAGATAGGATAGTTTATATTTTGTGACCTCCATTGCTGGGCACAGGCCACCCAGGTTATACTATTTTTATATTCATATTGATAGTTAAGACAGGACAACGTCTGTCGAGTCCACTAGTAAGAAATAAATGTTTCTGATGGCAAGGCCAAAAAAACTGGGGTACAGGTGCTTGTAGCCGTTACTCATATACAAAATGAAGTATACTGAAAATATACTGGAGAGACAATAAGATTAAATTAAGTATACTAAATTATAGTTTTATCTCTGTCACTTTTGAAGACATGTACCTACTGATTATCATAATATAAACACACTTACTAGAGATAGCACTCCAAAGTAGGTATGTAGGAAAATTTTAATTGCATTTCATTATTAGCAGGAACTCCAAGGTTGTGAATATAGGAACAAACATGGGTATTTAAACCCTTAATCGGGTATATCGGGTATGAGATGGAATATGGAATAAAACTGGAATAGAACTTGGATTCAAAAATGGAATAGAACTTGGATTCCTTGGTGATAGGCTTACAATGTTCTTTTTTAAATAGCTTTTACACACAATTACAATTGGAGATGTCTAATATGATGTACCTATTGATTTTTTTCCCTAAACCTTAGCAAAAGTTGTGAAATGCTTCTGCATTTGCGTTTTTATTAGTTTACATAGTTATTGGCATAATTTCTGTCTATTCTGATCATGAATTTATAAAATTTTAGAAAGATCCCTTTCATAGTACGACAGATATTAGAAGAGGTGGTTCCTTTTTCTCTCATTATTCAGGAAAAGGGGTATTATGATTGATTCATTTGTGTTATTTTTGATTTGGTCTCTTGTAGGGATAATCCTTTAATAGTATAGTAGTTATTTATGTTGCTGAGTTATCCGGAAAACATTGTTTTGCAAATATACAACATATGTATGTATTAACAGTGTTTCTCTGCTATTACATATAAACTGCTCAAAAATCACTATCTACTACTATGTATTGATAAAAACCTAGTTTTTAAGATATAAGCATATGTAGGGACAAACAGCGAGTGGTGACTTTGTTTTATACTATTTAGTGATAAGCATTTAAGATATTACATGTTACCAGTTAGGTACGTCTGACCAATCCTGGACATAATTCACAGCAGTAAAGGTGTCACAGATACCCGCACACCGCAAATATACATATGTATGTAGTAACAGTGTTTCTCTGCTATTACATATAAACTGCTCAAAAATCACTATCTACTACTATGTATGTACTATAAACCTAGTTTTTAAGATATAAGCATAATGTAGGGACAAACAGCGAGTGGTGACTTTGTTTTATACTATTTAGTGATAAGCATTTAAGATATTACATGTTACCAGTTAGGTACCTTTGACCAATCCTGGACATAATTCACAGCAGTAAAGGTGTCACATATACCCGCACACCGGCCTCGATATGTCTACGCCACCACCGTTATTTTCTTCGAAGCAAAAGTTCTGCTGGTGCTTGACCCTCCGCCAAGGCTGCTACTTCATCGCTGGGCTACATCTCGTGAGTCTTTTAATCATAAAGCGGGATGGGCACTATACCCACAAACAAACCGTATTTGACGTAACGTAAATAAAATATAGTATGATATGTACTTTAACTTTTTTTTTAATAGCATGATACGGTTATCCTTACAAAAATACTACGAGAAAGTACAATATTTTATTAGGAATCGTGACAAAAGAAACATATTCACTAATAGGCGGGGAGGTAACCAACTCCACAATTTCCAGCTCACGTCTGTTGCGCTGTTGGTGTTTGTAAGCGTGTGGGCTGGTCTGCTGACGGA
This sequence comes from Conopomorpha cramerella, assembly GCA_012932125.1. NCBI lineage: Eukaryota > Metazoa > Arthropoda > Insecta > Lepidoptera > Gracillariidae > Conopomorpha > Conopomorpha cramerella. The sequence goes on from SJJU01012941.1 coordinate 26,100, forward strand.
CCTGCGGCACGAAAGCCCGGTGTACGCCGAGGCGTATTACATGGCTTGCATCGGCGCCGGCTTCAACGTGCTGCACGTGCTACTCGCCTGCATGCTCATACTGGCGCTGCGACATGTGAGTATGGCGTAGTTTAGTGTCCTGCAATTCATCATTGTATATTTCTTTATTTGTCAACGGCGATGGGCTCACCCCCTGTCACGTCGGGTTAAATACGCTCGGTGAACCGTGGGTACTTGCAAGTGCCTCTGCCTACCCCTCTTTGGGATTAAAGGCGTGAAGTGTATATTATTTTATTTATTTGTCAACTATTCGATCCTTAATTTAGTCCACGTTGTCTACATCCGGATTTATTTGTTCTTATATCCATAGCATCTAGCAATCATCATGTCAGTCATTCCCCTAGGCGGATGGGTATCCATAGCGGATTTCTCCTGCGTTAAAAAAATGGTATTAGGTATGTAAGAGTCCAGAAAGTATAAACTATACGGACTAAATTAACTCTTATGTAATCTCACTTATGTGTGGAATACGACAGAGAGTTAGAAAGGTTTTGGAAAAGCAAATTCAGATTTCGTTTTGTTTAATCTCTGCCTAATCGCGCTTGTTTAAAGATATTTTATTACCAGTTATTAATAGACATGTTATAATGTTTTGTGTGGCATTGCGAACTGTAATTAATAAACTGGATTATGTACATACGTATCCTTTTTTTTTTTTTTTTTTTTTTAATCACTATGAACAAGTGTTTGACCACCATCCGTCCATTGTTATTATTCTGATATTAGCCGTGTGGTGACGGCGAATAAAATAAATGTATCACCACGTCAACCTAACTTTTCTCGTCGTGGGATCGTAAGAGGACGGGCAGCAGCGCTGTGAGTTAAACCCCAACACCACTGTGATCGCCAACCCGCCTGACAAGCGTGGCGATTATTGGCATTTCCCCCCAAATGTTCAAAATAATCATTAGGGGAGGCCCGTTGTGGACCGCTTGTGGCTGGTGATGATTTTGTTACCTTTTGTGTGACAATATTGCAAAACGTTCCAAGGTCCTAGTACCTTGGAATAATAGACATATTGAGGCCACATGGGATCTTGCGACGAATGAAACTGGATATGTGAACCGTTAAAATACTCGATATTAGCATTTAAGAGGTATCACAGTCCCATTATTTATTACAATATACTTTACTGCCTATTTAGCTTTTAACCAACGTCAATATGTGAGGAGGTTCTTCATTGGACGGATTTTTTTACGTTAGTTACATATCTCAAAACATTCGACTGGGTCATTTCTGGTGCTTCCCGTTTGGTCCCATTTATATTCGGTTCTGTTCCGACAATGGCGTCCATGAGAAAAACACAAAAGTCTTAATATTTTATTGTCAACCATTACTCGGTTCTTTTTTTCTACAATTTCAAACAAACGTTTCGGCAAACGAGCGTATCCAATTTCGCTAGTACTGACTTCTGGCAGGTCCTCGGTGAAGTGGTGTGTTAATGTGGTTCTAGAGTCCCCACTTTAGGGATCAGGGTTTGCCTTGGATCAGACTTTGCGAATATACATAAACATTCGTCTAAAATCACTCTATATATTAAAGAAAGTTGCATCGGAATTCGTTGTGTAATTTTAAAAATTTATAATACATATCATTGAGCATACATAAGGACAGACAGCGGGAGGCGACTTTGTTTTATACTATGTAGTGATATACATACATTTCCACTGGAAACAGCAAAAGTGCAAATGCAAAACAAAACATGTAAAGAACAAGAGCTTGTAAAATGCCTAAGTACACAAAAACAGGGAGACAGTAGGTAAAAGATTTATGACAAAACTTGATCCCCTCTATTTTACTTTAGCAGTAGGTACTCAGTCAGGTCAGATTATGGTTATTTATAGTTTCTATAGGTATTGTCGATGATGTCAGAGCGCATGCCGTCCGTCTCTAAAGAGCAGCACAGTTTATCTGAACTTGGCCAATAGCGTGTTAGGTCAATTGATGTCTGCAATTTCATTAAATAAGTCTAGGGCGCTTGAGTAAACGACTCCTTGTGAACAAAATCTACTCATTAGAATACCGCATATTTTGTTGCGAGAATAGTTGTTCGTAGGAAAGTCTATTTCCTAATCTCTCCAAAAAATTTCGGATGTAAATGTGAACTATTTGCAAATATCTTTATCCGTTGGTAATATTAGAGTTCCTTACTAAAACAGCAAATATGTAACCGACCGTGTATAGAAACTGAAAATACGCAAACAAACGGGACGTAGACTAGTTTAATACAAAGTTAGAACATTTTCCGATACCTAGGAAAGCTTACGTTAGTTGAAATATAAATACACTCGTCTTCTGGCAGGCACTTGACCTTGCCTTAAATAAAAACATACAATGAATGCTATGCTAATGTTCTGTATTCATTGGGAATATTTAGTACATTGCGCGACGCGCCATCTGTTGGCGATGAGAAATTAGATATGTATAATGTTTTTTTTATGTGTGTTTAGGAGACACGCATGACAGCCCATTGGTTAGTTAGTTATAATGGGGAATTTTCTTTGACAGATTTTCGGTTGAAAACTGTCATTACTGTCATACTTTCAAAACAAAATTTGACAATAATGACAATATCCGCCGGAAAATTTGTCAAAAAAACGTCAAAGAAAATTCCCCATTGAGTAGTTGACCCGGCAAACGTTGTTTTGCCAATATACATTAATAACAGTGTTTCTATGTTATTATATGCATCATCCTCATCAGCCCATACTCGACCATTGCTGGCGTACAATTGGAGAGGCCTACCCAATTGCACGTCAGCAGTGGTCGAGTGGTTGGAGAGGCCAATGACATTTTAGTAATAGACATGTTACTCTCATACTAAACCACTCAAAAAAGTGAGACCCACGAATAGACGTCAGGTTGTTTACAGTACAGATTGACATTACCGACCGCTGTCAATAAGTAGTTTGAAATGCTGCTGGGACAGGGGAAACGTGGTGTTAATGGGTCGTTCTGTAATTTACTGATGTGTAAAAAAAAATTGGTATTTTTTTTTTATTACAGTAGATAGGTGTCAAGTACTTTTGGTGTCGTTACTTCTGTAGTAAATAATAATCTAAGTTTCCTGTTCATACAAATAAATGAAAAATATATTTATCAACTTGGTGCATACTCTGCACCTCTATCTATAAAGCACAGTCAGACTTTGCTTTGTCAGAAACTTAGTCATGTAATTTGTTAGAGTGACAGTTTTAGGCAAGATTTTGACAAAATAAAAAATTTGTATTTTAATCCTTTCCATGTCATTTGAACCGGAGAGAATGATGTCGCCCGTTTTTTTTCGGCTTTAATACTTATTTTAAACACGTTGTTAAGAACCGCTGAAAGTATTTTAACATTTCCAGCAGCTGCAATATTCGATACCTACCTATGAAAATAATATTCTTCAAATGTACATTACTATGCTATATGCAAGTTTGTAAGGAAGGGCAAAGCACAGTAAATGAAATTGCTGCCTTCATCAATCGCCGCTTTATTTTCGTAGTAATAATGTTAGTTTCATGAGA
>SJJU01012942.1:0-11664 GCA_012932125.1 Conopomorpha cramerella
TAAGTATTAATTTCCATAATTAAACCACGGCGACATTTTTTCGCCACGACTATCCTTCGGAACAAAAAGGTAGCTACAATCTGGTATAAAAAAAACATTATCAATTCATGAACAATGCTGTACTGATTTGCATAGCACTGTGTTCGTTACCGGTTTACGAAATAAATCAAGAGAGAAAATGTTGAAACAGCGTCATTTTAAGAATATTTTTGTACATTGCTAATTGTCCCGGCAGAAATTTGTCTTGCCATAGTCAGCATCACCATCATCAGCCCATACCTGTCCACTGCTGGACATAGGCCTCTCCAATTGCACGCCACTGTGATCTGTTTTCGGCTTCTCGCATCCAGCTTGTGCCAGCCATCTTGCGTATATCACCAGTCCACCTTGCCTGAGGGCGTCCTACACTCCGTTGCCATAGTGTCGGTCGCCTTTTTACCTCGTCTATTGGAAGACATACAATTGGTAAGACTACGAAAAATATATAGCATCCGATTCTCAGACCTAGTGAATCATCATCATCATCAGCCCATACTTGTCCACTGCTGGACCACCTAGTGAATGTGCAAATAAAATTTCATAAAACTCAAGCCATTTCGGAAGAGTATGGTTACATTGTGACAGGAGAACTTTATATAAAATGCAAATTTTCCCTTTTAAAATTAGTAGATTATTCCACGCATAGTGCTACGCAGTGGACGTCGGTGGGCGGACCTGATTATTGTAGATACCTACATATAGTAGGGACCTACAGACACGCCGCAATTACGGTACCATTGTGTTCAGTATTACAGGCTATTACGGGCCAAAACTCAACAACTAATCTTGTTAATCGGCAATTTCGCAACCTATTACCCTGTTAAATAATTCACAATGAGGTGTTGAATTAATTAATGGCGTTTCTATGCAAATACGTAAAACTTCCAATTGACAGAATTTGTCGTTGATCTCTGTCTGTATGAATATATTGCCGCTCTTTTGCTCACCTCCTATAACATTGGTTTACATACGCTTGGTGAAAAATTGACATTAAGGCAGCCCCGCTGCCTGCCCCGCTTTGGAATTAAAAGGAGTAAAATATATTTATTTAAAACAAGAATTCTACATTCATTTACACAATGTATTGGCTTCAACATTGTAGCTCTTTAACCTATAAAAAAACTCCAGTCGCTTTGAGCATACAATCGAAATCACGTACAACTTTTCCAATTTCAAGTTGATTGAATCTGACCCTACTTGATTAACAATGTATACCCAGCAGTTGGTACAATCAGGACCAAAAATATATGCCAGCGGTGGGCTTTTGGGACTTTTACATTGTAAGAATCGACAATTACCTGTGAGGCCTCTTTTAGGGACACTCGACGCGTAATTTGAATAAATTGACCGTCAAAAGCGATGATTAAAATAGGATTATAAATGAAGACAATAGAAGTTTTATTGTTTTTATGTCGACGTGTGGTTTGTGTGTGTGATCCCGTAAGGGTTAAGGATTTGGCAGAGACAACTCATCATCAGCCACATAACGTCCACTGCTGGACGAGGGCCTCCCCCAATGAGATCCGTCATTTGGGGTGAAATGCCAGTAATCGCCACGCTTGGCAGGCGGGTTGGCGATCGCAGTGGTGTTGTGGTTTAACTCACAGAGAGCGCTGCTGCCCGTTCTCTGGAGAGCTCCCTCGGTCGCCTCTTACGACCCCCATGACGGGAAAAGTTGGGCTGGGTTGGTGACACATGTGTTCTATTCGCCGTCACCACACGGCTGACACACAGAGACAACTATGTGCATGAGAACACTGCACTGACACACTTGTGCTGAAGGTCTCATCTTAATGCAATTCCAGGATGTGAAAAGGTACAGACAGGGCGACCCATCTAGGGCCGAGACAATCTCTATTGGAATGTGTCAACGGCACAAAGGGTTTGACGCGGTTCGTCGAGGAAGTGGGATGGTTATTGTTGTTGATGTTAGCGCCACCCAAACCATTCAAAATAGGCGCATTGGACGTCGAGTTGCGGAAACAATCCGTATCATCTACATGTACGATGATCTGAACAGAACTCCAGTTGTAAACATGCATCTTCAGTCACTTATAACCGTGACATGGCGACCTAGGGGATGGGATGGGCTAGAAACTTCTGTTTACTGTTTGCCATATGGGCTCTAATGGGATATTTTCTTTGACGTTTTTCTGACAAATTTTTGGGCGGAGAACTGTCATTATTGTCATACTTTCCTTTGACAGTAATGACAGTTCTCCGACCGAAAATCTGTCAGAAAAACGTCAAAGAAAATATCCCATTGTCAGGCTAATAGTGACTTAGACATCTCAGCTGACTTAGTCATCATCAGCCTACAAAGGTGCTCACAGGTGCTGTCCTCCCTATTAGGAATTACGGAGAGTTTTTGTATGCATACGTACGGTTGGCCAAGTGATCTACCAGTGTTGATGATATTTGCTGTGTCACTAGATAGAACATCAATAAAGTAGAGTTGACATATTGTGACATGTAAAAAATGAACCTGAGTATCTAATGAAATTCATTTAAGTTTCAACCTCTTTAACTCGCAAAAAGTTTGCAAACTACAGTAGCTTTATGTGAATGTTTGTCGCTAGTTCTAAATTGTCTATCGATGAACTTCTTGCCATTTGTAGTAACAATAGATTAAACCACATCAGTATATAGATACTGAGAAGTATAGACTTAATCCCCCTAATGAATACTGTGTATGTTTAATAAAAAAAATGGATCTTTAAGGGTTAAGGTAGAGCATATTTTTGGCCGCCTGTACAATTATCCTGCGGTCATGCCAATAAGTCATTGTCTCTGATTTATATTCCATGCATTTATATTTTAAACAGTAACAGTAACTCTTAGCACTACATGAGTGGATTAAAGAAAAAAAAATAATGTAACGAGAAAAATGCGTTTGTGGTCCAGTTGGTCGGATTCTTCACTTGTGATCGCGGGAGGTCACGGGTTCGAGATCGGCTGCAGGATATGTACTAATGGGACTCTTTTTCAAAGCCTATGTACGCAACGCAAAGGTCATACGGTTAAGGAAAACATCGTGATGAAACCCACATGCCACGAGGTGTGTGAACCCTATAACGGGCTCACACCCTGTCACGTTGGGTTACATACGCTTGGTGATCGTGGGCATTTGCTTAGCAAGTGCCTCCGCCTACCTTGCTTTTGGATTAAAAGGCGTGAAGTGTAATTATTTATGTTATTGATACAATTATGGTACACAAATATTCGTAAAATTATAAGTTAACTAGCTGACCTGGCAAACGTTGTTTTACCAATATACTTTATAGACTATATGCTATTCTAGTTTATAAGCTACAATACTGCCATGTGTCATCAAAATCCGTCCAGTTCTTTCTGCGTGAAAGAAGGACAAACAACCATCCACCCATCCATACATCCAGACATCCATCGAAACTTTTGCATTTATAATATTAGTAGGATGATCTATTTAACACAACCCCTAAAACAACAGTACGCTTGTTGTTTCCAGGAGGAAACAGAGGAATATCCAACAGGGGAAGGGTTGACTAATTTATTTAACAAAGGGATTAGAAAACAAATTGAAGGAGCCGCTGGAGTGATGTTTACGAACAATTACGTGTAAGTGTTTTTTTTAATTCTTTTTCAGTCCACAAACAAGGCGAGAGAAGCATTTAAACTAATGGATGCTTTGGATCCTGAGGATCCCGTGGTGTTACTCGGGTTTTCCACCCGGAAATGAAAACATACCTAAATTATAAGAATCCTTTTCCGAGAATGACCTTCCATAGTAAAAACACTATAAGGTAAATTAGATCAAACTTTCTAACTGGCACATGCCACACATACAAAGTTGACAAGTTTATCCAATTTGATGTACTGAAAAAGTTTAGCTGACTCCACGATTCAGTTCCATGTGACCTGAGCTACGTTTCTTATTCTCACAAATTATTTTTACTGCTATATTTCGCGTAGCAGGTTTATTGGAAGAAAACCGAAGCAACGAAGCTGAAGTGGAACTTGCACCCTTAGAAATCCGGAGCTTAACATACCGTCCGAAACTGAGAATCATTCGGGAGAAATCAATCTCACTTTGAAGCTGCGCTATGGTGCTTAATGTCGATAATCGTTTGCAATTACCGAAGCTGTCGCGACATTAAGCAATGCGAATAACATTACGATTAAAATTATGATTTAACCATTGTATACATACCTACATAAACTCAAATTCATAATTATTATTCTGAGCCGCTGTTGTCCCACTTCCGGGGAAAGGCCTATCTCCCCTCCTTCCACGCCATGCTATCTTGGGCGGCGTTCCACCATCCTTTGTCGTGAGACACAACCTCGTCACTCCAACGCTTTCTGGGGCGACCACGTCGTCTCTTGCCATTTGCTGGTAGCCATTCGGTTGTTTTTTTGGCCCAAAGGTTTGGTTCCATTCGGGCGACGTGTCCGGCCTAGTCCCACTTCAGCTCAGCTGACCTCCGAGCCACATCTTTAATTTTAGTTGTGGAGCGCAGTTTAGTGTTAAATAAATTCATAATATGTACTTTCTTTTATTTTACGGGTAAATCCTTATGGATATTTCAACGTCACGGGGATAGCGGCGAGATTGTGCCGAACTCGGCCCCCTCGGTACGTCAAAGCGAACCCCTGTTCTTTGATTACCCATACCTACATACCTTTGGAGTGAACAAACCCTTTGGAACATTATGCCGCTTAGGTCACTTTTAGCCTGACTGTGACAATTAGGGCTTTTTCGGAAAAGTTGTCGGTAATAAATAAGTAACTAGGTCATTCCCTTTCACAGCTCGAAAATCCTTTTAAAGTAGTTTTTTTACAAATAGTAAATGAATAGGCCAAGTACACTTTTCATGTTCTAGACATACAGGACAAAGTCGCTCTTATTGCCAATGTAACTAATGTCAATATCGAGGATCATAATCTCTTCCAAACCCTACACCGGTACTGAACTAATGAAACTCCGAGCGGAGTGAACGGTGCAGGTTTCAGCGGAGAATATGCATATTACATTTCCCTTAAACGTTCACCTGGTAAACAAAATATAGAATATGAAAAGTACCTACTTAGTCTGCTCAGTGGAGTGTATGCAGCTACATGTACAATAGCTCCTTCATGATTTATGTACATTGAGAATTAATGATGCTCCATAGATTCAAAAACATGACACACAAGGAAAATTCCCTAAAGAAACTTCCTGCTCATTTGTTTTTAAACGGTTTCATTTATACTCGCGTCGTTGTAAGAAGTCAATTTTGACGTTTTTCCCGTGCTAGGATCCATTTTTCATTGAACATGGCGTTAAAGGTAAGACCGCACTAGGCGGAACTGCGCGGCAACGGAGCGGCGCGGCACTGCGCGACAAAATTTAGTATACCGCACTTGCGCGGCAACGGCGCGACACTTTTTATTGTTAGTCGTTCGCCACCAACCAACCACTGAACGCGATGGCTGGAATTGAAGAGGACGTGGTCGTGGTTTCACTTCTTTGTGAAGAAGAAGAAAGGAAATTACAAGAGTCAAGAGAAAAGCCAAAAATATGGGTTCATGACATTCCAAAATATCGAGATACGAAGAAGGAGAATATCATGTGCTTTTACCACGGCTTAAAATTTCTCCAAAAAGATTTTATAGAAATAAATAAATAAAAGCCCGCATTCAATAAGGATCAGCTTGGCTTTAACACGTTGGTTACCGACGGGCTTTGACTAAACTTACCCCAGATGCCAAATGATTTTATTTCATATATGTATTAAGTGGTCAATAACTACGATATATGGGTAGGATTAAATTTCTGTACTTCATTATTATTACAAAAAAAATGACAGTTCCCGCGCGGAGTCGTCGGTCCCGCGCATTGAATTTTGCTGTAAGTATGCCAGTGCACTCCGCGCGGAGTGGATCCGCGCGGAGTGGACTGGCATGGCTATAATGTTTTTCTTACAGCTGTACCGAGCGACTCCGCAAAAAATAAAACAGTGTTTAGAGTAAAAAGTATCAGTTTTATTCATAATTATACCTTTGGTAATAGGAACTTTGTGTTTATTTTATATCAATAACTGCTAATGCTGTGTTTCAGCAACATAAAGTAATCTCTCTTACAATGCAAAAAAAATAATAACGGCTGAATCTCACAACAATCTTGCGTATAATTGTAAAAGCCTATATAACATTATCAGCTATGTTTTAGCAACAAAAATAGGTACTATATACCTATATCAATTTCTAATAAAATCACAATAAAAAGCTATAAGCTCTATAACAAGAAAGATGAGTACACATGAAGATGTTGAAAGAAAACACGATTTAGGGACAAAATGAAAAAATTAAGGATAAATGCAAAAACATGCTAATCATTCATTATTGCTGTACACATAGGTGATTGAACAGGTACTACATTTTCGTCTTTTTCGGGTGAAACTGGCTCAGAGACAAACACCAACCGTCGTTTGAATCGTCTTTGCCCGAAAATCGAACGTGGTGTATCGTAATTCATCACGAACGAATGAAAAAACAATACTCGCAAAACCACTGTTTTATTATGTCGTAGTAGGAACAAATAAAGCGAACCGTCATAAAAACGTGCGCCTTCCTCAAGCGCGCGCAGCTGACTGGTGGTTTGAAATCAACGTTCCCGCCATCCCCGCGCGGTGTCGTTGGGTACTCTGGCGAGGCGCTATGCGACTCCGCGCGGTGGTCGACGAACCAAAACGTGTTTAAGATTCTTTGTTCTGTTTCCGATGATGATGCGCCGCTCTGCCAGCCATACCGAACTGCGCGGCAGCGGAACGACGCTGCACGACACTACGCGGCAGTTTTGCCTATAGTTGAGCTACTTTGTCGCGCTGTGCCGTGCCGCGTCTCTCCGCTGCCGCGTAGTGCGGTATACTTCAGACATTCACTATGAAATAATATTTTGTCGCGCAGTACCGCGCCTCTCCGCTGCCGCGCAGTTCCGCCTAGTGCGGTCTTACCTTTAATGTATATCATGCAAGGACGTTATTAGGACGAAATAACATGTTTACCATGTTTGTTCTTTATTTGTTTCTGCCAAATGTAATAGCTTTCACCAACTTCTTGGTAGACGGTTCTGCATCAAAAGATTTTAGTCTGATTAATGTCTTAGATCGATGAGGAGAGTAATATGAAAAGGTTAGCTTTCAGTACATTTTTTATTCGGTTATATAGCACGTATGTTTTATAAAAACATGAAAGTATCTATTTGTAGGTACCTATGTATGTATATAAATTATATCAGGTAATACACATTCCATTTAACCACACATTGTATGTCACAAAAAACAGGTAACTTGAAAGGCGACATTTACCTTTTGTAACCTTACCATTGTTATTCAGTGTCTATTTAAGTACTAACTATATAATAAAGTGTTAATTTATTCAATAAGATGGAAAAAAAATATTCCGAGTAAACCCGCATACGAAATGGGCTCCGCATTTGTAAATGCCCCGACATATTTCATGTTAGATTAAAACGATTTCGAAAATGTGCGCATTGGCTTAGCAAGTACCTCTATTCGTTGCTCGTTACAATTAATACGGGATTAGGACTACGAAAGTTTACGTCGTAGCAAACTACTACGCCATGACGCCGTAGCGCAGTTGCTACGTCGTAGTCATGCGTTGGCATTCCGTAACGTGAAGTTCTTACATCTAGAAAGCGTCGTCCTAGCTAATGTGCCGTAACACTTCGAAGTCTATTACTTATAAATGGTGTTAACTATGGGTATATGTTTTTAACAAACTTAAAAAAAATAAGGAGGTTCTCAATTCGACAGTATTTTTTTATGTTTGTTACCTCAAAACAAGGTGAACTGATTTGGATGATTTTTTGGTTCGAGTTCGAGTTTGGCCGATTGGTTGGTTCATTTAAATTTGGTTCAGTTCAGACAAAGGGACAAATGAGAAAACCTCTTTGAATAGTTTGGTGGAATTAAGCTCTGTTTTATAGTTATAACTAGCTGTCCCGGCAAACATTTGTTTTGCCATATTAAGTTGCCTATGTACCTCGTTTATTGGGTGAAATACAACTGGTAGATGCATAAAAAATAGATAGTAGCCGATTCTCAGACCTACTGAATACGCATATAAAATTTGGTAAAAACCGGTCAAGCCGTTTCGGAGGAGTATGGCAACGAAAACTGTGACACGAGAATTTTATATATTAGATTAGATTAATAAATACAAATAAGTTTTTTTATCACTATTAACAAGTAAATAACTTCAAATAAAAAGAAACCTACTACCTAGTCATTAAAACGTTCTTTCTTAATTACAAATGATCAAAAGGAACAATTTTTGTCTGAAATTTTTATTTGGAATTTTTTTTAATAAAACTTTTACTCCATAATCTGCGAGATTGTGCAAAACACTTTTTGTACATTTTCATGTAAAATACTAATTCATTTAACTTGCTAATTTTGAATCAAACCCAAAATCTTTTGCCGCGTTTTTAATGTAACCTGGGATTATTTTTTTACTAAGCGCGTTACCTTGTCACACCTTGATGAGTTAATGTACCGTAGGCTTTTCTGTTTTAAATTGTTTCAAAATTATTTCAGACATGAAAACATTTCACAAAATTATAAATTGAAATTATTTTACTATTGTCCAACAGTCAGTCTGTGTGAAAGTGATAGAAACAAATTATTTCAGACGCATCACTGCATCATGTTGTCTGTCCCTATGTATACTTAGATCTTTAACCCTTAATCAAACAATGGCTAGAATATTGCCACTTGACCAACACATACTTTGAACCTTAGAGTGTCTTCACTGGAATTATCTAAAGATTCCAGAGGAGTTATCAGAGAATAATCACAAAAGGTATGTAACACTACAGGACACACACATACCTATTTCAACATTAAACAATAATTCCATATTGTGCTTAAAAGCTAGGGTCTATGATAAACATCACCCGGGTTCATGTAATGGAGTCGGTAATTAGAATAACAAACGTCAATAGAGTCCAAAATCTATCAAAAAAAAGATGTAACTGTGTCTGATTAAGGGTTAAAAATACACAACGGATCTTCATGCGGTTTATTTTAATAGATAGTGTTTCCAGAGGAAGGTTCATATATATACTAAATGTAAAATATAGTTTAGAAACACTTGGTGTTAGCATTGAATTCGTGCGAAGCCCGGACTCGTCCGCTAGTTCATCATAATAACGTTAATCTTGTATGCACTTCACATTCAAGCAGCGACATGTGCGCTGTTGCCTTGTAAATGGACCACACATTTCGCACTGAAAATCAGAGAGCTTCAAAACAGTTATAAATAAATGAACGCTACCTCTGTATTCTCTTTGGACAGGAAATAAGGTCTCAACATCTGTCGTGACGACATTAAGATCAAAAGGAATCAGTAAGAATAGCCAAAGAGTATCGTAAAACAGGTTATTTTTTTCTTAGGGTGGACTATTTAATACACGCGTCAAGTGAATTTTCGCACGGTAATCTATACATATAAAAATCAATGCCACTTTTCGTTGTAATGTTATAACTCCGGAACGGGTGGACCGATTTCGTCTTTGTCGAATTCTTCCTTTGTTGTGCTTATTAATGACAGCACAAGGTTCTTATGAAAGAAAAAAAATACATCCACTGCTGGCCACCCTGGAGGTTATACTAATTTTATATTCATATTAATAGTTAAGACAGGGCAACGTCTGTCGAGTCCGCTAGTAAATATTAAATTAAAGTGGGTTCATGTCAAAGTGAAAGTCTCGTTATTTTGGTTTAATTTACATTACATTTGAATGCTGCGTGGGCCATTACGCGGGAGCAAATAGATATTGGATTCGATGACTTCTTTGTTTCTGACTTTCATAGCTTTCTTGATCTCCAGCATTATTGCACTAATTCCACCACGCTGACACAAAAATAACAGTGACCTTTTTAAAAGCGAGTAAGAAAGACGGTCCCTTCTCCCGATTTTCCTTTTCTTCCTTTTTTACTTCACGGCTCAAATTATCATCTATTCAGGCAAATGATAATATAATAATTAGCTTGAAAATTAAAAATCCTAGTTAAAGTTTCTCATATCTGCTGTCGCCGAAAATCCTACTGATAGGTATATAAAAATGCATTATAAAAATGCAAAAGGATACATGGATGTTTGTAATATTTTCGCCTAAAAAATTGAATTAATAATTATCACTTATCTAAACAGTGACTGTTGCAATGACAATTTCGACTCACAATTGTTAGACTTCAAGTGGTCTAGAGTCACAAAGTCTTCAAAAACTTTGAGCACTCTATTCGGGATATGTGCATAGCTTTAGATTAAAACTTAAGGAAATTCACAAACATTATTTCGATTTAGCGTTCCGACTATATTGCTTAGAGCCTGACATAATAATACCAATATCGTTTGCATTGAGGCATAAAATTTCCAATAACCATAATTCCCAGCTAGCCGCGACGTTTTAAAGCTTAAGAGCTTTCATAAATGGAAGCTTTAAGATTCTGCAAAAGATATTGACTGGAGTGATTTAACTTCGACCATTGTATTTAAAGTCTGCTCAGACACTTTTGTGCTTTTTTTAAAGCACTTAGTTTTATGGAATTGAAGTACCTAAATAAAGAAAAGAAATAAACACTTACTATCTTTTAATCTCAATTCGGATAGATAGTATTTATGTTTGACACGACGTTGCATGATCAGAAAGGTATTTTATATATAACACTAAAATATATTCTCCACAACAGTTCTCTTTACGATGTGCTTATTCCGAATATATTTTACGACCGAAAGTGACGCTGCCTACCGCTGGGATTAAAACGCATGAAGTGTAAAAAATAAATATATATATATATATACTAAAACAAAATAATAACCATTCATAACTTGCGGTACTTTACATTCATATTGTGACGGGGGTTTGAACCCATTAGAGAGGAGGGATGGAAGGGTCCCGACTAACCCGGAAAATTTGGACCATAAATATAAGTTTTATTATAAACCAACAAAAACATCGGGGTGGTGAAATAGAAAGGCTCAGCCCCTTATTCGCCCGCGGCAATTTATAATTCACCTGAAGACTAAATCCCGTATTGGATAACAAAATCCTCGATACATGTATTCAGTTATGTAGTTCAGAACGAGTTCGTTCGAACGCTTAACTGTGTCTCTGTCAAACCTCATCGACTAGAGCGGGAGAGCAAGATAAGTCACGTAAGCGTAAAAGTCATACTGCAGAAAAGTGGTATAAAAGTATTGTGTATCTCTTACACAACAATAATACAGAAGATCTTGATCCTGTAGGTGAACATAAGATCCTGAATATTAGTTTCAAGAAAAGTTGCACGGTAAAACTATATTTTATTATTATTTAATCATAATATTTATTGCTGAAGCTGACATAAATAAAAAAATCCATCCCAAATAGGGGTAGGCAGAGGCACTTGCTAAAGCAAGTACCCACGGTTCACCAAGCGTATTTAACCCAACGTGACAGGGCGTGAGCCCATCGCCGTTATAGGGTTCACACACCTTGTGGTGTGCGGGTTTCATCACGATGTTGTCCTTCACCGTACGAGCGTTGCGTGCATAGGCTCTGAAAAAGAGTCCCATTGGTACACGTCCAGTAGCCGGACT
>SJJU01012947.1:0-19613 GCA_012932125.1 Conopomorpha cramerella
ATTATAATTCAATATTAGCATTCACCGGGTATACACTCGTAACCACAACGCATGCAACTGCATCGAAACGTTGAGTAAAATACAAAGGTAAGCTCGAGCTTGTCTTTCATTAATTCGCGCCGATATACCTACCAGGTAAACAATATTGACTCCAGATTAAAGTGCTTCTAAAAAGGCATAAATAAAGGTAGCGTTATTGAGTAGTTTTCTTTAAATAACTAGAACGAACAATCACAGACTAACGTACACTAGTAAACTACGTCTTTTCCGTTTCCTGATATTGTTTTTATTTTTTTTAGAAAATTCATCCTAGCCATATACCAGCCCGGAGTAAAAAGCAGCGAACCTACCACCACAAAATGTGCAATCCTTTCGAATTGAGTTATAAATAACACTCGCAGCTTTTTAAAATGGTCGGGTTACTAAAATGTTTATTGAGTGTTGGACATTGTAACGGCCGGTATGGACTAGTGATCAGAGCATCTGCCTCTAGGACGACGGTCGCAGGTTCTACGAGTATTCCTAACACCGACATAATGCTTTAGTGAGCGAAGTCATTTGTTGTGTGCGTTTGCGTGTTTTATGTATCTATGTATGTATTTAAAATTTAAAAAACAAAACCTGGCACCAATTATTCAATAGTTTGGGGTCAGATGACTGTGGGTAAAAAAATTATATTTATTTATTTAACTGTTTTACGTCTTAGGTGTTGAAAGATTGAATGGAACACCTACAAGTTTTAAATAGCAGAGAAGCAAATGATTATAATTGTCACAAGCACTCATTAAAATACGATAATACGAAACTAGGCGAGAAATTATTATTGTAAGACATTAACGTACGAGTATATTAAAGTCCGTGCCAAAGAGTAGGGAGCGCCAGGTGACAACAGCTGGGCTTCCGGAGACAGATTTAAATATTACCTACCTGTACGTTGTAACTCAATTAGCATAATACTGTGTGTAAAAGAACCCAGAGCAATGGTCTTAGAAACTTTTTTGGGCTCGTCAATATGAACAAATTGGCTATGGCGACAATGCAGAGAAATGAAAAAAAAAATCATCTCCCGTCAAAGGTATTTTGAAAATAGATTTTTTTTTACCCCGTATACCTTATTTACCTCGGTAGAAATCATTTTGTGTAATTTTTTTTTAAATATTGTCATCATTTGTATCAAGATGAAAAATTGTTTTTGCATTTCCCCGCATTGTCGCCATGCATAGTAAAAGTTGTTCATATTAACGAGGCCAACAACATTTCTAAGATCAGCGGCGATAGGCTCACCCCCTGTCACATCGGGGTTAAATATACACTGGGTGAACTGTGGGCATTTGCTTAGCAAGTGCCTCTTCCTACCACACATTGGGAAAAGGCGTGAAGTGTATGTATTTTATTTAGTTACATATATCAAATAATAAATACATAAGAAGAAAACGCAGATACCTAATAGTTTATCTATATTTATTAAGTGGGATTCAAGCGTACCTGCTTCGTAAAGCCTTGAGTCCCACCTACCGCCAGTAGACGCTAAGCCGAGTCTGTCGGCCAGACAAGCCAAATCAATATCAATAAGCCGATTCTAAATCCTCCCCCACAAGTCCTCGGGTAGCGCAACAGGGATTAACGCTAGGCAAAAGAAATATACGTATACCTACTTACGAGCAGGAAAATCAGCTCGGACTACTGGATGCTGTGTGGTGGCGGCGAATAGAATACATGTTTCTCCACTCCAACCCAACTTTTCCCGTCGTGGGGTTCATAAGAGGCGACCGAGGGAAACGTCCAGAGGGCGGGCAGCGTTCTCCGTGAGTTAATCCACAAGCTATATAATTAATACATACTCACAGACATACAAAACTAATTTAAAATTACTTTATAAAGCAAGATTATTTGATATTACTTGTTAATGTTATTTAGAAGCATGTCAGTGTGGAAGAAAGGGGTCTTTTAACCCATGAACGCCCAGAAGAACACTTACACTTTAATTGATTTTGTCTTTTATTACCAAGTAATAGAGTTTAAAATAACTTGTCAGTCTCCGAGTACAGTGGATGCTAATGGGTTAATACAGGTATTTTTATACTTAAAAAAGGACTCCATGTCATATTTTGTAATATTTTGCGTGAAATAAAACATTTTCATTTCCATTTTTTCGCTTCATATATCAATTCAGTGTATAACTACAATGCTGACAAGTTTCATCAAAATCAGTCCAGTACTTTCTGGGTGTAAGAAGGACAAACATCCATCCATACATCCATCCAAACTTTCGCATTTATAATATTAGTAAGATGGCTTGGGGATAGGGGGCTAAGAAATTCTAACACAAATATCTGTGCGTTATAAAAAAAAATGTGTTATACTATTTATTATTAAAAAAATAGGTAACCTTGGTAAAAATATCACTTCACAGGCTTCATAAGTTAGCTACATATATATGCAGGTAATACTAGTTTCCCTTTACCAAGTGAGCGAATAAATCTCGTCTTTACCAACATCCTCATCTAAAACTCATAGCAGCACTGGTTCAAATCAACCGTCACAAATAGGTCGGCGAATAGTGCAGTGGATATGGTGGGGGGGTGTCGCACTCTGCTGCTGTGGTGACTGCTGGCTGGCTGCCAGTGGCCCTACCATGATGTCTCGGAGTGATTTTGTGTGCTTTACAATTTTAAATACCTATGTACGTAGACTTGTTATCATTATTGGCGTGGTATGAACGTTTTTTTAAACAGTAATGCGAAAGAACTGCACAATTCGAATTTTAAATTGAAAATGTCAAAAGGCAACTTTATCGCACGGCGTGATTTTTTTCTAGGTAACCTAATTTATAAAAGTATGGAGACTAATAATTATAGTAATTGCGTAGTGTGTGTTGTTATCTCGTCTATACATATAGCAGGTACTAATATTCAATATACATAGTATAAAACAAAGTCGTCTCCCGCTATCTGTCACTATGCCATCTTTAAAACTACGCAACGGATTTCTTTAGCAGATAGAGTTATTCTTGAGGAAAGTTTATACGTATTATAAATACATATAATAACAGAGAAACACTGTTAATAGTTTATATTGGGAAAACAACGTTTGCTGGGTCAACGAATTTACTGTAAATGTTGAAAATACATAAACACCATGGGACATCATACCTCGTATGTGAATTCTCTTAGGACAATTGCAGAAGACAAAAAAATGAAATGGACAAATTTTAAGCGTGTTGAAGATAACTTATGACCAAAATCTCTAACCGTTTTATACATATAATATTTCTTATGTCCCACATCTGACATGAGTACTTCAAACAGGTCATTATTCTATGTACCTAGTACTAGAAAAAACAGCTCAATAGTAAAGATGACTGAGTGGGTGTGAGAATAAGATAGTGGTACGGCCACTTGACATTGATGTATCGACACATGCACTGACAATTTACAAAGCTGAACCACATCAGAAACTCTAGCTAGAGCTTCACAATTACTTTGCAATCCGGGCCAAAAATAAAATGCGCTAAGTTGGAGAACGACATAGATTTTCTATTTTTGGTTCCTGAAAGTGGCCAGTTAAAATAAGAAAAAGAAAAGAGTTCTATTTTTAAATATGTATTAAATAGTAGTGAAAAATATTTTATTTAACGAATGTCATTTGTTTTATAATTTACTAGCTGACCCGGCAAATGTGGTTTTGCCAATGTGTGTATTTATATATGTGAATCTTTGTCACGAATCACTCTATCTACTAAAGAAAACTGCGTCAAAATCCAAAGATCTGAGCATACATAGGGGCTGACAGCGGGAAGCTACTTTGTTTTATACAATATATTGACAACCGTGCTTTAGTAATTGAAAAGGTAATTATGGAAGTCTGGTCTCATTCCTCTGGTTCCAGGTAATAAAGCTATGAATTTATTGGAGCGCTTAGAAAAGTAATAATTAAATTAAAATAACGACAATATACTGCAAATAACACTGATCGTTAATAAAAAAAAACAGATCGTTTTAATCCCCCTTTAATCCACTTAGACACAGATATTTTGTGAACAAAAACTACATATTCAGTTCTTTTACGAAAACTATTTATTTTCCAGTACAAAAAGTGTCCAACCATTTCAAAGCTAATGGCATCTGAACGGAGCTTGGCAACATTGCAACTTCATAGTAAATATCATTTATAAACGTTATCAGTGTGTCTGGCAAACAAGCTGTCGCAGGTACGTTCCAAAAACTTTGATGATGTTGTAGGTAGTTAGGTATGAAAAATAAATATAATAAAATTTCAGAATCGTGACTAATTTTTGGCCGGAATCTATTGTAAGAATGATCAAATAGACAATTGCATACATAATTACAGAGCCACTGTTTCCTAGATGAGACAATCGATTTTTTAAGCGAATGCAAAAAAGGAGGTTACTCCAGACCCTGTATAAATATTTATGTTTGTTCGCGGATAACATCGTTGTTTATGAACAGATTTGGATGATTTTTTTTTTGTTAGAAAGAAAATTAGTTCTTAGGGTGGTTCCATAATAAGAAAATCGGGATTTCATGATGACAGACCAGATAAATCGAGGGCACTTTGAAAAAGCCTTACTGATTGAAGTCGGTCCTTTATACAGAGTGTAAAACGACCGCGAGCAATGGCCTTAGAAACATTGATGGGCTCGTGAATATAAACGAATTTTACTATGGCGACAATGTGGGAACGAATAGTGGAATAGAGGATGGGATTATACCAGTATATTCTATCTTACGTACATACATATATTAATTGCGTGTACATACAATAATACGTAAAAATAACTCCTTTGGGGAGTTTATGTCCAGCAGAGGACATCAGTGGGCTGAAGAATAAAACATATTCCTCTCGTAACTTACATAACATTCTAAAATATCAAAAGGGAATGCTTCCCCCTTTTACTAGTTTTATCTCAAAAGGCGACCATAGAGTTAGGGATCATTATAGAAATGTATTCAGTCTTGAAATAGACTTCTAGTCGTGATAGAGTAATGTTTGCAAAGCACCTAGTTATGTTCATGGGAAGTGTGAGAAAGTAAATTGTTAAAACACACGTTGTTTGCGCGGGGAAAGACGCTGATGTAGTCGACGTTTATGATAGTGTTATGTTTACCGACACATAGGTACCTGCCCACTTTACGAGTTCACTTGAATGTAAACCTTTAGGTCTTTAACGTAAACTACGTAAGTAAGTAGGTCAGTAAGGTCTCTAGATTTTGTGAGATTAGAAATAATGCCAACGTTTACTGGCTATTTAGTAACTGTGTGGTGACGGACGGCAGATAGGATATATGTATGAATGTACTCCAGTCCAATTTTTCCAGTCGTGGGGGACGTAAGAGGCGACCGTGGGAATTCTCTTTAAGTATGCCGTCATATGCGCCACTGCTGGACATATGCCTCTCCAATGGCACGCCACTGTGATTTTGTTTTCGGCTTCTCGTATCCAGCTTCTGCCAGCCATTTTGAGCAAATCATCAACATTTTATCCGACAACTATTCTAAAAATGTTGGTTCGTTCTTCTTTAACTATGCATTGCAACTATGATACCATTTTGATAAAAGCTCACTTTACCACCCATTTGGAATGGCGTTTATTTATTTATGACTGCAATAACCCAACATGTCACGGGTTCACGGATTCTGCCATCGCGACGATATTAAGACGCTGGTTTGGAGAGCAGAAAAAAAAAATGCAAAACCACTCTCCACAAGTCGCGGTCGTAAACGAAATCTCAAATGACACAACATTAATATATAATATCTGCCAATTCATTTCCATATGTCGTATCGGTGAAAGTAAAACCAACTATCTACTAGTTATCGCAAATATCTTATGCGCATAATGTTTTAAACTTATATAACTTCGCAGGCATAAATCGAAAGTGAGCTATCTAATAGTCCTGGCCCCTGGCCGATAGATTATGCGAGTATTGCAACGTGCTAAAGCTCACTTTAGAATGGAAGAGTGGATTTCGCTAGACCGATAGTAAAACGTTTATGGCGATTTATCAAGTATTTTTTTTTGTATGTGTGCAAAGGTCAGTGCGAGCGCGTGGGGGCATCGCACGTTGATCGACAACGCCAGTATTGTAAAATATGACAGCTTAATTTTTTGTACCTTTGATCTTTTTTGTTATTTCATGAACATACATTGAGGGCAATCTTTCATTTTCTTGTAGGTGATTGTTATGTCTTGTATACAGAGTGTAAAAGGACCCCGAGCAATAGTCTTAGAAACGTTGTTGGGCTCGACAATATGAAATGAAAAAACATTTTTACAGACATTTTTTTGCCGCGTGAGATGACATTTTGTATGGGAATGGAAAAAAAAATAATTTCCCCGCATTCTCGCCACAGTAAAAGTTATTTGTATTGACACGAGCCCAATAACGTTTCAAAGACCATTGCTGGACTGTTGAACCTTTTACACGCAGTTTTGTACGTTTGCCGTGAAGGATTCTAGAAGTCTTTCTTTGAGATAAAATAGAATGAGTTTATAATTTTCCAGTGGTAGATATCAATACACAGTATAAAACTAAGTCGCCTACCGCTGTCTGTCCGTGTATATGCTTAGATCTTTAAAACAACGCAACGGATTTTGATGCACTTTTGATTGGAGTGATTCTTGAGGAAGGTTTAACAAAAACACTGGAAATAGTACTAATATTATAATAATATATTTTGGCAAAACACCGTTTGCCGCGTCAGCCAGTACCATGTATTTTATAAACTTACGTAAGAGCACAAATGTGGTTCAGAAATGACTCCCATGTCACTTTCATCTTAAGATTGTATCTCGAATAGCTAATCTTGAACACATTGATTATTGAATCAGACTCTTACATTAATAAGTTATATTTATTGAGTGCCGTTATAGCTCGGGCTTGCGCCGCACTCCCCTATTATTGGCGGGTACTTTAGCAGGTTCGTAATCAGCTATGTGGTGCAATTCGCGTAGTGAATACAATTTAATGTAAACTGCTCTATCCATAGAGATTCAGGTCACACCAGCGAAAATATGAGTGCTCATAATAAGTAAGATCATGTTCAAAGTAAAAACATCTACGCTATGCATGTATGTACGCTATGTTACATAGCGTACAAAGATCCTGAACAATGGTCTTGGAAACGTAGTTGTTGATGTGGGGAAAAAAATCAATCGCCATACAAAATGTCATACGCCGTGACAAAAAAGAATCCATTTTGCATGGAGATAAAAAAACATTTTTTTACGTTTCTAAGACGAATGCCCGGAGTCCTTTTACTCGCAGTATACATTCGTAAGTAGGTATTTACCGTTCATTAACATTTAGTACTTATTACTTACAAAAAAATAAAAAAATAAATACACTTCACGCCTTTAATCCCTTATTACTTACAACTACTTCAAAATTTGGATTGTAGTTGTATCAGCTCATTTAGTAAGTCACTAGAGAAGGATAGAAGTACAGAATAACAGGGCTGTCATGTATATTCTGAAGGATCATATCGTGTACGTGAATACGGCTGTGTAAGGCTGCGGTCATCGACGACGACGTCCGGTGTAAGCTTTACTAGATAAAGGCGTGTCTTGTAAATAAGTCAAGTTTCTAATTCATTATGTACACGCTTCGTTTCACATTGATACACACAAATCGGAACGTGCGCTTGCGATTTTAATGGCCACGGACATTATTTATTCCCCTTGAAACGCGACGCAAGGCAGATGGGGATTTCAAGGAGCCCTTATTGAGTTAAGGGCTGACAACTCAATAGTATTTTGGTAGGTACAATTTGTCAATATAAGGGTCTATTCTTGCTATAAGTACGAACATATGTACAGTTGACTAAAAATCTGGTTTATCACTCTAGGGTTGAAACTCGTATTAATCTCATTAGACAATAAGCTTCATTGTCTATTTGTCACAATATAACAACTCTACCTTATTGATGTTTTAGTGACAGAGAAAATATTGTCATCAAAACTGATAGAGCACTTTCTTGGCCGATCGTATGTATCTAAGTATATAATATATCCATCCATCGATAAGCTTAAGAATGCTTATCTTTGATTAATTTTCGCTCCGAAATACCCGGTTTAAATTTTTAACATAATGTCAGTAAGCGTTTCTTTAAAAAATGACTTGACATACCTACACTAGGTATATAATATTTATCTGTGCCTATAGAATAGTATTTTCCTTTCAGAGACAGAACATTGCGTTGTTATGTTAATCCGATGTAGAAATACCAAAATTCACAAACCTGACTGTTAGGGAAAGTGTTGAACGCCGACTGCACTTTGTGCACGGCGTGGTCCTGCTGATGGGCGGGCGGCGGCTTGCCGCGGGGGTAGTAGAACCGGGGGATGACCTTGGCGGAAGCGCCGCCGGCGGCCGAGTTACGTACGGTCCTCTGCAGGGTGGTGTGCGCTGGAGCTGATGATGGCTTCGTAGGCGTCGAGGCTGCGTAGCTCTGTGGAAAAGAAAGTTTTAAAATATATATTATCTACTATATACAAATAAGTCGGGTTTTCCTCTCTGACGCTATAACTCCAGAACGCACGAACCGATTTCCACGGTTTTGCATTCGCTGGAAAGATCTCGGGCTCCGTGAGGTTTATAGCAAAGAAAATTCAGGAAAAAATTTGGGTAAACGAAACGAACCCATCTGGTGGCGAAACGGAGTTCGCCGGGTTTGCTAGTTCCTTATATATTCTTTTTCAGAGCCTATGTACGCAACGCAACGCTCGTACGGTGAAGGACAACATCGTGATGGAACCCGCACACCACAAGGTGTGTGAACCCTATAACGGCGATGGGCTCCCCCCCTGTCACGTTGGGTTAAATACGCTTGGTGAACCGTGGGCATTTGCTTTAGCAAGTGCCTCTGCCTACCCCGCTTTGGGATTAAAAGGCGTGAAGTGTATTTATTTGCTGAATGTAGAGGAGAATTGATTTGTTTAAAAATTAATCAAATTGATTCATTGTCCTGTTTTGGTAAATAAATTAAATTATTATTATTTTAGATTCACCCAGATACGCAGTAAAGGACAGAAGATATTGTCCCTTACTCTTTCACTCCTGCATGTTTTTCATATCGTTATTCTAAATGTCAGTTTTGGATTGCTTTAACTTTTTTTAAGTCTAGTAGTTTTTAGTATGAGGGTTTAAAAATAAGGTGTTTCTTGAAAAATTAAATCTGTCAAAGAAAGTGGGAAAAGAAATAGATGCAACTACTTTATTCTATGATCGTTCGTCTTTGGACTCGCTCTTTTATGGGATTATTTTTTAAAGGTAACTCCTCATTTGATATTGTAATAGTGCTAAAAGCATTAATCATCTTGATCATACGATAGATCACAGTGGCGTACAATTGGAGAGGCCTATGTCCAGCAGTGGACAAGTATGGGCTGATGATGATGATACGATCAAATGGTTTACTACATGAAATCATCGCGAGGAAACTCTTATATCAAAACGATGTGTAAGATCTATATTGGTCCTATCATGACTTCACGCTGGACTACAATCATGCGGACACTTAACAAGACTAAATTGTTGCTTACTTCGGATACAATTTGACAACGAAATCAAAGTGTTGATCAGCTCTATGTTTGATAGGTGGCGGTTGTTTAATACATTTCCACGCCATTACAGAGAGGCATTTTTGATGATGGTCGTTTAATCACAGATCTGATCTATAGCTAATGCTTCAGTAAACGTAGGAGAATACCATTATGAAACTATTGTAATTTCGACTTGGATTATTAGATTCTAGATGCATCACCACCACAGCCCAACTTTTATCGTCGTGGAATCCCGGAGGACGGACAGCAGCGCTCTCTGTGAGTTAAACCACTACACCACTGCGATCGCCAACCCGCCTGCCAAGCGGGGCGATTATAGCATTTCTTCCCAATTGATTATGTAAATCTTTGGGGGAGGCCCTCGTCCAGCAGTGGACGTCATGTGGCTAATGATTCTTATTTTTATTACATTATGTTTAATTATTTTATTCTCTTGTGTAGCGAACGTCCCCAGTAATAAGATTACAACGCCTGCACTCTCTAGAATTGTATTGGCAAAGTCATTAATTTATATAGATAGAACTCTCCTTGGCCCAGTATTTTATTCGCGTCATACAGAGCCAGTACATGTCTCTGTTCTAGAAACATCTTATGTGCTAAGAAATAAAGGTTAAAATGGTACACGAAAAGTTGCATTACAAAATTCGTTATATTTAAATATATATTTTTAATGGTTCAATGTACTTTATGTCGACCTATTTGGACGAAATGTTCTGCCTCGCGGTTCAAGGTTCGCCGGGTTGGATTCATCATCATCATCAGTCCCAAGACGTCCACTCTGGTGAGGACCTCCCCTCCCTGCCACCCTGAAGTTGGTGATCCCAGTGGTATTGTTTTTATCACAGAGAGCGCTGAAATTGGAGAGGCCTATGTTCAGCAATGGACAAATATGGGCTGATGATGACGATGATGAGCGCTGAAACGCCAGAATGGGACAAGTTGGGCTGGGGTGGTGAC
Organism: Conopomorpha cramerella; assembly: GCA_012932125.1. Taxonomy (NCBI): domain Eukaryota; kingdom Metazoa; phylum Arthropoda; class Insecta; order Lepidoptera; family Gracillariidae; genus Conopomorpha; species Conopomorpha cramerella. Next base: position 10,544 of record SJJU01012947.1, read on the forward strand.
ACATGTATTTTATTCGCCGCTCGATTCGATTCCCGTCACAAGAATTATGCTTTAGTGATGCATATTTCGCGACAGAAGTGCATAGGTTATTTGAAAACAAAAGTGTCATAGATCGCCTCTAATCTAAAAGTAATGGTTTCAAGAGACAAACAAATGTTCAATTTGTCGATCCCCTTTAATACCCCCAATATACCTTTTATCGCCGTCCTGGTCGTGTTCCGTAAGAAATATTGTCGTCCCAAAGCAATACGGAACAAGTTTATAATTTAATGTGTGACAGAAAAGAAAATGGAGCGGGAATGCTGGCCAACTGGGAGTAGGTTTTCAGTGGTTTATTGCATATGTTTCTGCCAAAAACTGTTACAGCCACGGTCCACTAGCAGGCCATAATTCACTATCGGGGCTCAACAGTTTTCAACAGCTGTACTGTTTGTTATCATAGTTGCTGACGTATGGTTTCTCTGAACTTTTGTAATAGAAATGACTAGCCCTGCATTCCGAAATGATAAATTCCGCTGAGAGCGCCCACAGCATTAATACTTTACAACATTTCGGACCGACTTTTAGCGCGCTGTCAGAGTTGTTGTTGAGTAATATTGCTATTACGGAACGCATCCCTTTTGGGGATTTAGTGAAATTGTTTTAGTTTTGTGTTTTTGTTCATTAAATTGTTTTTGTTGTTTAGGTACTTAACACCTAGAATGTGTTTTTTTTTGTTAAATGTTTAATTTTTAAGTAGCCATAAGTGCGCCTTGGCTGCACACCTTCCCTTTTCTTAGAGATAATCACTAGTAAGGCTACGTTTCCTGTAGTCGATGTCCATTTTCTGCACAATACACCGTTGTGATTTATTGAACTGTTCCATTGAGCTCAGTATTTTTTTTTGTTGTACTCTTTGGACCAACATCGCACCATTTTGGTTTAGGAACTCCAGATTTGACCCATTCGAAGATGGGTTTAATGTCTTCCTGCAGCGCTAGTTTCATGGCGTCGTCACGCCATTATTTGTTTACTGAATTCGCCTTATTGTATTTTGGTAAATTGAAACATCTATGGTAAATTAACGTTTGTATTATGGTTAGCTAGTAATCATATTACATATGCATGATGATGAAAAGTAAACACCCGGTCATTTAAATCATTGTTTCTACATGAATGTATGTTTTCTACATTTTCAATATGTTAGTCATTGATAAAAATATCGGGCATATTTAAATTACTACAGTTTTTATTGGTCGTATCCGTAAACACGTGGGCAGAATCCGAGAAACATTTCCCGTTTCTCTAAAGGATGAAATGCCAAAATTTGACATTTAACCCCAAATGATGGAAATCATTAGAAAAGTCCTCGTCCAGATGTTTCTGATGATGATGATGTAAAGGTTGTAGGGTGTAAAGAAATGTCTAAGTGATTAAAATTAAATGATTATTCATTGGTCTGGCCATGCGTAGACAGCATGGGCAAAATGGGACTTTAAATAATAGCTGTTTCTCTTTAGAAATATCATTCTTGTGCATTTGATATTAAAATTAAGAGAAATCGTTACTTTAAAGATGGTTATGGGATGTTATACGATGTACATAAAAGCTCTAATAAGTATGAGTGACAAGTATGAGTGAAAGGGACAGAGATTGTGCGAAGATATGAATGAAGATTACTCAGATAACATCAGTGCTTTTTTGTTGTTGTATGAAATGCATACAATGATTTAATTCCTCTATTTAATGTGATAACATTGACGAATATATACACTTCTTATATACATAACAGAAAGTGTTAGTTACAGGATGGTGGGCAAACGTTTGTTTATTATGATAAAAAAGCTACACTATTTATAAATAAAAAACGGATTATATTGAAAATTATTGGGGATATGAGCTTAAGACCAGGCGACGGACATAGGATACTTTTTATCCTGATTCTGCGGGACGCGTTGCTATATGTGTGGGGCGTTGTAGTTTATATTAAATGCGGAAACTATGCGAAAAATTCGCGTGGCGTCCATTAGTAAAAAATACATTTAAGAAAAAACATATACAGGTCTATAATCATCATTCATAAATATAACACCTCATTTTACACCTCTCGTCGTATCAGAATGAAGAAGTGGGCAACTATGTATGTAAGTAAAGTGATAATCATAATCCACATTTAAAAATTCCTCGCGGTGCGCGTGAGTGGCGCGTTTGGTGTATTTCGAGCGCTGGGCGGCACTCCCTCGCCCGTCCGCCCGCCCCCGCCGCCGCCGCCCGCCGTAAATAGTGTCGAAACGTCGGCGGCGGCGGTGGGAGCGGCGCACGCGCACACACTCGCTCCAAATCGGGAAGCGGAACTCACCAAACGATAGCTGGAATCGGTTGGGAAAGGATGTTTACTAAAACGGTGGGTTTCACATAATTCTAAATCTTGCTCTATGAAATGTTGTTGTTTGTATTAGGGCCTGGTGTAGTAAATACAAAAAAATACAATACAAAAAGCTCTGTTGTAAAAAAAAGTCTCTTGGTAAATTAACTAACCTCTGTTAATATTTGTAAATATTTCGATGTAAAAAAAAGCTTTTGGCGCGCTATATGTACCTACCTATTATTGTGTATTTATGGCTTTTGGCACGACTTTCATATTTTTATCGCAACTTGAATAAAAAACTTTATTTATAGCATGTATGGAACATTCATTCGTTGATATATCGATATATTATGTATACAAACGTAGGAAGAGATATGAGTATAACAGACATACGACATAATATTGTGATAAAATGTAACCTAACCTATTATACTGTTTTTTTCTTTTTGGTAATTCAATAGAGTATTGAGTTATGAATGAAAATGCATAGTTAAAGGAAAACATTACTACAATCAAGTAGCGGCCTTCTAAGCCTATGAAAGTATTAAGACTACCTACCAAACATATGTACAAAAATATACCTATTTGCTAAGCAAATATGCTCATGGTATACTAAGCGTACATACATACACTTCACGCCTGTCTCCTAGAGTGGTAGGCAGAGACTACAGATCTCCATTTGTCACGGTCCTGACATACCCCTTTCGCTTCATCTACATTCATACATCTACTAAGCGTATTTAACCCAAAGTGGTAGGGGGTGAGTCTATCGTGGTTATATGACTAAACACACCTAAATAAAAGTGTAAAAGTACCTAGATACCTCCTAAACAATATCCCATCGTATTCATAAAGTTAGAACAGCTCTAGTGCACCGTTAGTAAAGGTCTCATAAACTGGTCACATGTACGCCAAATACGGACCAACCAATCTAACTTGATATACGTCAACTAGTTAGCCAACATTTAAACTTTTTGGGCCTTACTAATAATGGCGGAATTGCTATTTCGAAGATACACAAAGCTCAACTTAACTTGTCAGTTGTATGTCAAATACGGAATAACCAGTTCAAGTAGACCTGTAATAACCGTTGTGTAAGTGACAACGTGTTTATTGGTAAGGGAGTTTATGAATACGACGGTATATGTACATTATGTGAATTACCTATAGAAAAATATCTGTTCAAAATAAGACATCTATCATAAACCGGGATTTACTAAAAAAATTACGTCACTCCGCTCGTACATACAGTCATTGACCTACTGAGTGAAGTTAAACGCTCTTGTACAAGTTCCTTTGTTTACTTTTAGATAAGAATAATCCAATTTAGACGAAAAGCAAGGAACACGCACATTTGCGTTCAGATAAGCTGGTTCTTTGCCCGGAACAAACATAGCGCTTCTTTAAATAACACCACGACATTTTGTCAAATATTGCAGCGAGTTTTCTGAGGATCTTTTGAAGATAATTTCGGTTTTTTTGTCTCTCTTGTTTCTTTCGAGGAAAATTATGTTTTAGGAAAAATATTCGTGTTGATTTCAAACGTAGTAATAATAGCGTTGTGTGGACGTGTCTATGGAAAGCATCAGAAAAATATGAAGCCTATTGAGACAACGATCGTGTGTTCAATTCTTATTTATTATTCTTACTAGCTTTCCGCCCGCGGCTTCGCCCGCGTGGACTTCGGTCATATTGCGATATAAAGGACAACTATAAGAAAACTTATCATTCCTACGAAAAATCTAAGTTTCCCTTGGGAATATCATTTTTTCCGGTATAAAAAGTACCCTATTATTTAATCCGGACTTCTAACTTTACGTATGCAAAATCTCAAAGCAATCGGTTCAGTAGTTACGGCGTGAAAGAGGAACAAACAAACAAACTCACTTTCCGATTTATAATATTAGTAAGGAAAAGGATATATTTTTTCGGCATATAATTTGTTGTGTGCATCTAGGTGTTTTATCTACATAAGTATGTATTTAAAACTAATTATGTACAGTGTCTGGCACTCATTACATAGTATAAGTTCTCCTAGTTTGAGGCCAGCTGACCGTGTGTAAAATGTCCCGAGATTTATTTTCTCACTCACTCATACATTTATATTACTATTGGTCCCTAGTAGTGGCGAAGCTAGGGGGTAAGCCGGTAGTACAAGACAAGCCTTTGCCAGGCACATTAACAAATATTTTCAAGGAAATTAAGTAGCGTAGGGATTTATTATAGCTGAAATAAGTAAGACAAATAAAAAAATCTAAATAAGCATTGGTTACGTTATTTTTCACTACCGTCTTACCTCCTCGCTTCGCCACTAGTCTCTAGTCATATTTTTGGTGACTAGAAAGAACGAAATACCCTTTGGCCATATCATAATAGTTGTAAACTTTGTTCACTTTGGCCTTCTTATTTTACGATTCATTTTACTGGGACTCGGACACAATTCCGCAAAATGGCAAAACAACATATTTAGTTTTCAGCGCCCAATATCTATGCGAATATGATACGAGCTTCCCAAGAGGGAATGCCTGCTATAAACTGAAGTTATACTATCTAAACTGACCAAGTTTAACAGGTCCCTAAATCTTATACAAATATCTACGGTGAAAAGCTCATGTCAGATATAGGAAAATGTAGATCCAGTACTCCTGACGTGGAGAGCAACAGACAAGCGGTTTCGTCATATATGATTCATGCAACTTCAGTGTTCTACATACATAATTCAATGTAGTACATATTTGCTTCAAGGAGATGTATTTGCTACTGGCCATAAGGTTTCGGACTGTATGTACCTTTCCCGGCGTATATTCGCAGTGTGGTGAAGGCGAATAGAATACATGTGTCACCACCCTATCCAAACTCTTCCCGTCTTGGGGGTCGTAAAAGGCGACCGAGGGATCTCTCCAGAGGACGGGCAGCAGCGCTCTCTGTGTGTTCAACCATAACACCACTGCGATCGCCAACAGGCCTGCCAAGTGTGGCGATTATTGGAATTTCCCCCCAATTAATTATGGAAATTATTGGAGGATGCCCTCGTCCAGCAGTGGACGTCATGTGGCTGATGATGTGCCATTCTAAGAAAATCTGAATGTTACTATAATGATAAACCGAATGTGATGTACCATTTTCTTGGGGAACAGGGTCGATATTCTACACAAAAATTATCGATCAATCCTTGAAGGAAAAACAATTATGAAGTGTAGGTTATTTATAAGATAATCTATATAATGAGGTAAACTATGTATCAAAACATAATAAAATCAATACATAGTATAAAACAAAATCGCCTCCGCTGTCCGTCCCAACATATGCTTAGATCTTTAAAAATACGCAACGATAAGGTTGCCTTTTGAAATTTTACCATTGACAAATTTTACATTTGCCATTTGCCAGCAGTGGACAGGTATGGGCTGATGATGATGATGATGATGATGACATTTGCCATGTCTGTACATTGTGCAATAAAGAGTTCTGTAAATATTTCACATATAATAGCAGAGAAACACCGTTAGTAATATACAGATATTGGCAAAACAGCGTCTGCCGGGTCTTCTAGTATTATAAAAGGGTTAATTAGATTCTGTACTATTCAGTAGCCTACAGGATAAAGTTCTTCAATGATCTTCCACGTCAAACAGAAAGTGCATATTTATGAGGCACTACAGTATCTAAATTAAAAGATTTGAATATTAAATGCGAACCGTTTTTAACGGATTTTGATGGGGAAATATATTACCGTGAAGTAATAGTACCTAATGCCGAAAAGACGAAAAAGAATCTGAATCGGAAATTCCCTAGATTGCATTTCACAAACATTCTTTACAAGACTCAGCGTAGCGGTATATTAAATTTATTTTGCGCTTGTACAATTGTAAAACTGGGTCACATATTCCGAATTACATAACTAGCTGCACAATGAACATAAACAATCAACGTCAATTACGCTCTAAACGAGGTACAATTCGGCATAAACGCTCTGCGGAGGTGCAAAAGCTGAATAGCTAGCTAGCTATGTACAGTCAACCATAATCTGGTCTACCAACTCTAAGTTTGAAATTCCTATGAATGGCATTAAGGTTAATTTTGAACTTTTCGTAATATAACAACCGTACCTTATTGACGGTTTAGTGACATAGGAAGTGTCATTAAAAGTGACAGATGATTTTCTTAGTCGACCGTACCCATACAAAAGTCATGCAGCAAGCATGAGTTTTACTGCCGAAAAGTTAGGTCCGTAGGATTATTCGTCGTAAAATCGCGAATGTGTGCACGTTGAGATTCAGGAATTTGAGATGTTAATACGTTACACAGAAATCAAAGAGCATTTTTTCAGGAGCAAGGCCTCAACCACTCGGTATACGGTAATTCCCTGGTGACGCGCGAGTCTACTTGTGCCTACTTCTTCACGACGTACATGTCTTTTTGACTCCATGCAAGTCATCAAAGAGCATTTTATATTTTCAAGGACAAGCCTACCACCACCCAATCCCTACCTGCCTCTCGGCGTACGGGCCATTCTCTGAAGACGTGCACGTCTACTTGCTAGATAAAAACAGCTAATCAAAGAGCATATAAATAAATATGTGTCAGTTTAAAAAAAATACACTTCACGCCTTTAATCCCAAAGAGGGGTAGGCAGAGGCACTTGCTAAAGCAAGTACCCACGGTTCACCAAGCGTATTTAACCCAACGTGACAGGGGGTGAGCCCATCGCCGTATAGGGTTCACACACCTTGTGGTGTGCGGGTTTCATCACGATGTTGTCCATCACCGTACGAGCGTTGCGTTGCGTAGATAGGCTCTGAAAAATAGTCAAATTGGTACACGTCCAGTAGCCGGACTCGAACCCGGGACCTCCCGGTTACAAGTCAAGTATCCGAACAACTGGACCACAGACGCTCTGTGGTCCAGTTGTTGTGTGTCAGTTTATGTAACTATAAATTCATCATCAGACTATATTAGTCCAAGGCTAGACATAGGCATCTCCAATTGCACTCTATTGTAATTTGTCAAATCTATGTATTCAAGATCTCAATACATCCTTATTTAATTTCTATAAAACGGATGATCGTGCTACCATATTCCGACGTTTACCAGTCCAAAGAATCAACACAACGCAGAGACCGACGTGAAAGAACTAAATGTTGTTCTTACGTAGTATGCGACTACCCTCTGTAATGTATCGGTAACAACTGAATAAAGCTTTTCGTTCCACAAACAAGTATTTAACCGCATTGCGCTGGAACTCATTATTCTATGACAGAAACAAGAAAAGCTAAGCCACTCTTTTACTATGATGGATGTAAAAAATCTTGAAGTAACCCACATACCAGAAGATGTTGTCTTAAAATTGGCTCATTGGAAAGTTCCCATAGAAAAGACTGTCGAACACCTCGTGCTGGGTACTTGCCTAATCATGTTAAAGTTTCACATCGAAATTATAGAGGAATATATGTGAGCCCACTAACACGGACATAGGCCTTCCCTAAAGGCGCGACACAACGATCGATTTAGTCCCATCCTCCGCCAATGCGGGTTTGCAAAATTTATAATATTTTTGCAATTTAGGAATTAAGACGTTAAAACTACAGGATATCCGGAACAATCCGCCTATGAAGTTTGTACCTGTAACTTCCGAACGGACACCACCACTTATCCAATCACACCAATCACATGCACGACCTTCCACTGCAATAAGTTGGCTATAAAAGTGGTCCAGAATCCAGGTTATGACGTCACCAGCTCACCGCAATGTTGCCGCAGCTAGCGTGCGATAGGCGCATTTTTTATTCATTTACCCGCTGCATGGAATATTGAAGTAATTTGCCGATAGCTGATCCGTTTATTGAATGAACATTTTTAACGATGAAGGTAGGTATTGGGGTGTTTTTTATGCCTTAGACTATTAATCCTTTGGTTTTCGTCTGAAAGAATTGACGATTTTATAATCTTTGGAATAATTTTAACGATGAAGGTACTAGGGTTTTTATGCCTTAATTGATTAATACTTTGGTTTTCAACTTGGGCCATTTCAGGGAACCGAATTGAGGATTTTATTTTCTATTTTTCACCCATCCCAACTTCGTGAATCGAATCTCAGTTGAAAAGTACAGTTTCGTTTATCAGATTTTAACTTAACATTTGACGACTTTGTTTCACAACTTGTTTAACAATGAGTAACTTGTCCATCCTACATACATTTTAATTAGCTCTCCAGTATTAGGAGCTTATACTTTATGTATTGATGCGATCATTCACAGAGACAAAAGTCTAAAAGCAATTTCGTAAGATTAATTATTTCTCGTGCCGTCCATCCATCACATGCGTATGCCTCATGTTTGGAATGGAACAATCAATCAATTTTACTGATGATCTTGTCCACCGTTTGACAGTTTTCGCTGGATAAGTGTGCTTGTAAAATGAGCTACATTCTGTATGAATTTAAAACTATTTATTATGTCAAGTTAGAGTGGATCATGCACAAGTATAGTTCTCCAAATGACAGTCCTTGCCCTGAGGAGATATGTTTATTATTTGGAGTTTTTTGTTGCATGTTGTGAGGGATTTCTAACGCATTAAGTGTGTTTGCTATCTCAGTGGCCTCATTATAATTATTAACCAAGCGTGTTGTTGGTAAAATTTAAAACTTTTTTGTGTTATAGATACTAGTTGTACCGCGAGGTGTTACTCGAGTTTTTTCGTTCCCGTGAGAATTTGGGGATAAAA